>QNGE01000829.1:98218-219343 GCA_008508345.1 Paragonimus westermani
GTTGACTTTTTCTCAGAGAGTCACCCTCTAAACTCCGTACAGGTTTCGCGTAGGGCCAAAACCCAATGTATTCAAGCAAATCACTTCAGTCTTATCACAACTGTCCACTATCATTGTTCAATAATTGAGACAATCAACGCTGGTTTGTTCCTAATTGTGTCGTTTTGGTCACCGGTTATTGAACTACCGAGAGGACATGTCGGTACATTTGGGTGCTGACCGAACATAATTAGGTTGGAGGCACGGCACACTTTTCGGGAGATTACGCTGATCCATCAGCTGATATCATGAGAAATATACAGATAGTAGACGTTAGTTTTCATCAGGTTGGTTGAGAATCGTTAATCTCATTTGAGTGAGGGTGGTTTGGACTTTGTGGACGCTCGGGCGAACAGATTAATTTGTGTGTGCCCAGCTGCAATCGCTGATTGCACCAGTGTGAATGTGTGCAAATATGGTGTGTGGGCGATGATGACAGTGGTGGGGGGGAATTCTCCATTCCTCTTTAAAAGGTGCTGTGACTGGAGAGCGTCAATTTGTACATGTGTACTGATGGGGGGCTAGAATCCATGTATCCACTCAGCCACGTGCTGGTAGGGCTGGTCGTAGACAAAACCAGTTAGCCGGCATGTTAATCGTTCACGATTGATGGATCATTTAATCGACCAAGCCATACGGATGGAAGTATGGCTGTATGCACACATAGAGCAAGACAATAGTTGTTACAACATGGAAGTCGCCATGGTTGCTGACCAACTGGGTAAGTAACTAATTCGGGGATAGCACCAGCGGAAATTAGGATGGTTTTCAGGTCTATCTGGTCTCCCCACCAGTAAGCTGACGACCAATCTGTGTGGGAGAATTTGAACTGATATCTTGGTTACTTGCATTAGTCTGACAACCTCGGTAGCTAGACGCTTTTTGGGCACATTTGAGATACCATCAGTAATGTATATCGGCGTTCAAATTGAAAAGTGACGCGTGCGCACAGTTTCCAATTGAAGCGATTGCCTCACATCAGGTTTTTCTGAATCTACCCATCTGAAAGGCCATCACTACTCGCTTGTGATTAGTGTTTAGGCTGACCGATCGATCACAGAGGAATTGCAACTATTCTTTAATTCATTGAGATCAATACACCTGTGGCTAGGACTTATCACTCAAACTGATTTCGTTAACTGTATCAGGTTCTAGATCATAGACTCCGGGTTGACAGATATGCCAAGACAGAAAGCTACAAAAATGGGCTTACCAAGATTATTGGTGTACCCCAAAATTTTGTCATGCCTCCTTTGACACATAGTTGTCAACTTTATTCACCGAGAGGTCCAGTTGGTCAGCGCGTTATACATTGTCTGGTACTTTCGACTTGTCTAATTGACTAAGCTATTAGTTCAATAGTCACTCTAGCATAATATCTTGGTGAGACTAGAATGACGATGGTTAAAGATAGATAAATTCAAAAACATTCCAGCTCAGAGCGAGTTACAACTGAAAGGACAACTGACTGAAACCTGAAAGTGAAAATGTTACACAGTGGTTTACCACAACAGCAGTTAAACCCAAAACCTGCGCTCTTATATTCGTATCATCCGGACGTAGAAAAACAACTGATCCGAACATAGTTCACAGGAGCGCACTTGAGTGTAATCATGACCGATGCTCATGGGAGGTCACGTATTTGAGTCACCAAATATTAGCCTGCACTCACATTGAGGGTTTATCAACTGCAATATCAAAAATCGACCTACAGAGTATAACAAGTTCAAAGAACCCGGGCTCATCGATCGCCAAACACACCTTAGCAACGACTCACCTAATTGACCCCGTCAAAGATACTGTCCAAGATGCTGATGTATAATCACAACCCGAAACTGTTAGCGACTAGTGAGGCAATGCTAATCAAACAATATTGGCCAGTTTCTTGTGCTCGGAAGGAGCTGACGCAATCAAGCTCCTTGTCGTACTACTGGTTGCACATTTAGCGCGCATAAAAGGTCAGAACCACGTGGTAGGGTCGTTCACTTGTTGTTGCTATGTTCAGTTTGTAAAAAATATTTGGTTTTACCTAAGAGACTGATGAAAGCAAATAGAAATGTTGACGTCTTGTGATATTTCTTCTTTCTGTCTTGATTGAGTGGATGAGGGGAACTCAGTGTTTTAAATATGAGATCTGTATGACTTTGTCTTGATGAATATGTTGGTGAACAAAACACAGACATTAGGAACTAGCGGAAGCAGACAAAAACTTCGTCGAACATATCGTGCTGTTGTGAACCGGGGACGCGGATGGCACAGAGGCTGTTTATTTGCGGAAACCGATATGCGAGTTATGCGTCTCAACCAGACCGCGCACAAAAACACTCATTTGCACACCACACTGATCCGAGGATGTTCCGGTCGCTTTGGACACCAAGTCTCAGTTCCGTCATGTGGCGGAAGCCGTTGCATGTGATGCTGCCCCCAAATGGTCCTGCATCTCTCCCATACTTGTCCCGCGACCATTTCGATCCATACTGACGCCTCGCTACTGAACAGTGGTGTAAGTAGTATAGTGCGACCGTCTACCCTCACTACAGTACGTCCCAAGATCAAACAAACCCAAAACAAAAACCTATTCTTGATAGATTTTCTCAACTAGAGGTGGTTTTGTGACATTTAAAGAAGTACACTGATCGTGTGTTGTCTCCTTTGTCATACTTTTAATTGCATATTCAAGTACCACTACTTATTACCCATACTGCAATGTCCGAGCACTACCAGCTGTTTAGTGGCGGAGAACGTTGAGTGGCAATTTGTCAAGCAGAAAAACTAGAACTCAAATCTCTAGAGTGACCGGAGAATGCCGGATGGATTCTGAGCCTCACACATCAAAGTCCACAAACCCGAATATTTAACGACCTAGGAGAAGTTACTGATAAAACCCCCTACAGAACTAGGCTATCCGTACCATCTTTAAATATTACCTGATAATTGTGGGAGCTCTGACGTTTTCTGTTGTGGGTTACGCAATGAGCGGACCAAATCAAAAATCGTCTTGCACAGTGAAATGCGTGGACGAATCTTTGAGACCAAATTATTGGATAAAATGGAAGGGATGACTTTGAAGTGCAGATGCAAATGAGCGTGACTGTAGGTGCTTGGGGCATTGTTATTGAGTGAGTAATTTATTCCACAACCAAATAAACCTTTTGGATAATAAATCTTCAGATGTGATATGCGAGCACGCGTTTTTCGGTCACTTCCACGACCAGTCCTAATTAGTTGCATGAAATAGGTAGGTTGATAACTGTATAATCCAGGATCTCACGCACTCTGGTTTTAACTATGCTCAATTCGTTGGTTCACCGCATGATATCGAGCTAGTGTGACTGACAATTGTATACCCAAGTGCTTTCACATCCACGTCGCTCGATTGTGATTGTTAGTTGGTATTTAAGACAAACTCAAAATACGGCACTACCCAGATCGTCTACGTCTGTGGTAGAGGCTACGAACAACATCAAAACAATGGCACCAAAATAAAGGTCATTGATTGAGCATTCTTAAGATAATTTTATTATTCATCTAGTTCAATGGGACCAATGCAACCGATTAAGGTAAATAAACCCGTCGGTACACATATTGGAGTGATTGAAAAATTAGTCTGTCTACCTGTTCGCGATAGCGATTGCCTTCGTTCCAGCGCTGGCAGCCTCAAAACACAATTCCTCCACCTTTGAATTACTTTTGAGTATGAATCCTCCAGCTAAATTATCGCCAGTTTCCCGAATTCCATTGTTCACCTGAGAAGCGGCTGTGCAAGCGAGACATCTCAAATGGTCCATTGCATCGTTAATGAACGTTGCAGCATCTACATTAGCAGATCCGTAATAAGCTTGTTCAAAAACCAGTAGATCGTCGGTTAGTCGGTCAAGTGCTTGTGTTGCCGCGTAGTAAACAGTGGAACAACTATCTGGAGAAATATTGGCAAACGTATTTTCTAAATTGGTCTTCGAATCAACACCGACTGACCAGTCCTCTGAAACACCCTTCACTTCCTTGCGCCCCATGCATCCCTGGAAATGATGAGAAGTCAGTTTGATATTATTTGAAAAACAAAACGACTAATATACTAAAGGAAACTATGTATGTATATACGAAAAGGCACGCAAAATAATCAGTGTTCTCGCTGTTCATTATTCGCAGTGTGTGACAGCGTGCAGCAGTTCCTGATTTAACCAATAAGGACTGAGGAATATACCAGATTCTCGTACGGGTAAATGATACGAACAGTCTATATAAGCTTCCTTGAAGCTGGACACAAATCACGTATTCAAAATCCAAGATGCTGTGTATTACCTTAATGTCCATTGACATATGAACATCTACTTTTCCCGTTTATAGGAGACACGGTTGACTGATTTTAACCTGCCGGATTGGGACTCAATGAATTCTTGTGTTCCTGAAAGGAAACACAACAGTGTTTACGAGTGCCTTTATCCAAAGGTGGAGTTTTTATTTGTGTTGGTTCCAATCAGACTTTATGGATGAGAACATGGTAGGTGTCATTCTCAGAATGGACCTTTTGGCTCAGACAGTGTTAGGGATCCAGTTTGGTAGACTAATACTTCATGAGCTGTCAAGACTATGGAAAGATATGGCTTGAAATTCAAACAAATACCACACACTCATCGTATGTAAATGTTTCCAATATAATCATGCATAAAGCGGCTGCGACCTGAACGACCTTTGAAGCTAGCCGATAAAACACCGCAGTAGTTAGTGGCACACCATACAACGTCCGATGAAGACGAAATTATATTTTACCAGGGAATCGAATGTCTGATTCAGTTGGAACGAGCCCTCATTAACAACTCGTTGTTTAACACAGAGTTTAGGAGAACGTCGGTTAATCCACTTAAACGGATATTTTCACCTCGTCAATTTATAGTATCTCTAATGCATTCGCTAATATTCTCCACTGGTAGTATCGCAGACATCTGTCTTTCCATTAAAGGAATGGTTTACAATGCACACATTTGCTCAGTTATACACTGTGGACCAGCGACCTAGCCCATTCCTGCGCAAGATGTATCTAGATACTCGTTGTTCGATTCAACGTTCCCAACTGTGAACAAGATGGCACTCCGTAGAAGCGTGTCTGATAAATGTGGAAGCTCACGAATGGCAACCGAGGCAGTGGCATTACGTAGTCCTTGTTGGTTTGGTCGAGTGTTCCTTGTGTTTATGGACCATCTGCGGCATCGTACATTGTTCAGTGTAGCTGCTGGTGTTGGAAGGATTTAATCTATAATAATGACCTTCTCGTTTATGGCTTACTTCTTATCAACAAAAAAATAGTTTGCGAGAGCGAGCCATTTTCTTCATTGTAGGTGGCTCAACCTGACAGGAATGGCATTTCGTTTTACGACATCAAACTGATACAAACGTAACACAGCGAGTAAGACAGTGTAACAAGGCTTATGTGAACACGATCGTCAATCCATACTCCTACTATTTCAATGTGAGACCATAGTCTAAAAAGAAGTGTGCTCCGGATGACCCCATGCTGAACCGATTTCGCAATGAAAGACCGCATATTGAGGCAAGCTATGGGAATACACATATGTAGTCCGTTTTAATGAGAAAAGAGTAATATGCTAATCGATATTAAACTATGCGCTATATGCAGCGTTACCACCGTATTGTTCCGCAGAAGCCTCTCAAGTGAAGGCAATATGCAAATAACGATTATTCAAACTCAGGAACACCTGATAAGTAAAACACCGTTATGATTACGGTTTTGTTTCGGTTCATGACCAAAAAGGAGTCTTATAAGGAGAAACAATGCATCTTAGGAAAGGGTAATCGGCAAAAAGCTGTGTTGACATTTTTAAGAATTTCATCTTGTGAAAGTTTCTTATTCTTCCGCTTGAAGGAGCCCTAGCATAGGATGAACTTACAAAGATGAGGTCAGCTACTTCAGGTATTCATGTTTCAAGGTGAAATCTGTGATATTTCTCACACTCCAGATGTGTTCGAGAAGCATTGCTTGAGCATTTCAGTAACAATTCGATAGGCTAGTGATGAGACGATCGGGCAACCTGATCATTGCTCACAAGCGAGAGTGGTTGAGCGTTCACATTTGATCATTCGGTCGTGCCTAATGTGAGGTCAATGGCGCAGTGGTCAACACGGTTGCCTCATGATTGGAATGGCCGGAGTTTAAATCCCGGCCGTACCAGGGATATACACTACTGATGAGCTCTAATGAGAACGAAACTCGATTCCAGTGCTTGTTTTCGAAAGCAGCTGGCTGCAAAGTCTATCTGAATGCGGAGGCTGTGATCAAATGTGAGTGATGGTCAACTTGAAAATTCTGTAGGCGTTGGTTTGGTATGGTTCCAGAAGGGATCCTTCAGCTTAGTAAGCCTTAAACTGAGCTCCCTTATCACATATACAGCACCTTTTAGCTTGGCGCCGTAGGGCGTGAAGACTGTTCGCAAAAGGACATAGGTAGTTTGGTGATACGTCCTGGGACTAGACACTAACCAAGGTAGATTTCGCACAAGACCACCGTACTGTTGCTTTCCAGGTGAATTAAATTAGATTACAACTTAAAGATGGTTCCTGTACAGCTATGAGAAAATTGCTTCATTAGTGGATGAACTGAATTCATAAGCACATTTTTGCTTGCAAACGAGTTTCTTGGGCAGAATTGTTCCTTCTTTGGGAGCTATTCTTGAAGAAAGCACTGTGTCGCCTTGTATAACTCGCTAACGAGATTCTTCTTCAGGACTACTGATAACCTTTGAGAAAGTCTACTTCATACTTTCCGCAGCTAAGTTTACCGTTCAGCAATTAGAGAATCGACACTTCTAAATGAAAGGTTTACTAACAGGGCTTACTCAAAAATAGATCTACTCGAGCAGGGTTATCGAACGGTGCCAAAGCACCGCCGCTCGTACAGGAGTTTGCCGGAATTTCCGACCTAATCGCCACTATAACTGGTGCTTCAGAATCATCGATATTGCAGTAATTCACTGGGATTCTCGAGCTTCCTTCATACCGCCTAAACCATCTTTTATTTTGTATAACCGTGGCAGAAACACTGTGCTGTACAACAGTGGAAAGCGTTCCCTTTCATGGGACTGATGCCCAACTCAATGCACTTTCTTGTTTCAAGCTGTTAATGGCTGCTTTTCCTTTTATGTCCATTTTTGATGAAACTCGCAGAACGCTGGTTTTAAATGTTCGGGTTAAAGCACTTCTATCTTAACTTCAGCAGTGACAGGAAAGGATCATTCCGTGTACTTCCTGGACACTCTCTGATATTGAAGACATGTTGGTGTTCGGCAGACCTTTTACGTTGCACACCCACACACCTGCACTGGCTAGTCTTATGAGCCATAGAATTAAGGATCACAAGCCGCTTCGCGTCTGTTATTAGTAGGTCTGTTTTCTTAATTACAGCTTCACTACAAAATACTGACCTAGCTGGTGAAATCAGATAGCCGATACATTTTCCCGTATATTGCCACCAGACAAAGAATAACTAATTAACAACGGCGCACAGATGGCTTGCCTTGGCGTTGTTCAGTTTCATACAATAACTCGAGAACGGCTGTGGTGCGCAATGCAGGCAGCTGGCGAACTTAAACATTTGAGACGATTTAGCTTTTCCCAGATGGCCTACCAAAAGTATCACCAATGAACCCAAGTGCTTTTACTTCTTGTGGATCTAGTTATCTGTAGTCATGGAATTGATTACTCGTGGATGTCGTTCTTGTCAGTCACCTGCTCTAAGACAGGAGATTTTACTGTGTCCACAACGGACATCCTGGAATGAGCAGAACACAACATCGCACCAGCGAATGATTCTGGTGTCTACAATAGTTCTTATGTATCGTAGTCATCGTGAATAACTGTGGTCCTGGTCAGCGCTCTGATAAGACTACCAAGCCCATGCCGTCATCCGTACAGTCCGTGGAATACTGTAACACCACGGTCAAAATTTGCCGTTGACATAATGGGGCAATTTACACCAACTCCAGTGCACCAGAAAGATATGCTGATAAATAACCTGAAGCGCATATAGCAGAAGTTAGTGCACTCACTCTAATTCACTGGTTCTAACGGTTTTTTGCACATTCAGGAGTAGCGGTAGACATTGCTCCTGATGACGCCGCGCAATTCGCAGACTATAATTCTAGTCAGTTTCTCAGTCGGTATGATGTACAACACATGCAGAGTGGTCCCCATGATCCGACGTTCAACGGTGTACGGGAACGCCTGAATCATATCCTGAATAGGGCATTTAAACTCTATCACACGGAGGGTGGAAGTGGGATGATTTTTGCTTGGCGGATAATTGACACCGCACGAGTCATCACAGCGCAACGGACAGAATGGTTGCCTAACCAATGTTTGTGATAACCTTAGGTGTAAAAATAAATGCAGCTCATTTGTTTACATGCGGAACCAAATAGACAGGGATGAGAAAGCGATAGGATTCTTCGAGCACACATGTGAAAACGGCGAAAAATACTGGCTCCAGTGAAGTGCGTTCGTTTGGGTAATCAGGAGGTTAATAAGAGGCAGCCAACATTTCAGCACCGATTGCAATAAAACAGTCCCTAAGACCCGGCACTTAGCATCACGTTAACGGTAAGCGGATAACTGCAAGGCGCTGCGCAATGGTGTAATCCCGTCATTTGTACCAGTCGATGCGCTATGAACCCAGTTACCGGTCGGTCACCAGTCTAGGTAATTAGGCCTGTAACTTCCATACAAACTACACTCGCCCCAGCGAAGTGATGTTGCATGCGTAATTCGTCGAACAGTTATCAATCTCTCATGCCACTGTATTACCACGTGGCCACATGGGCTTCATTACGTTTCCTACGCGTGATGCATACACCTACCCGTGGATTGATGCGAAGTAAAGATCTTCAGGGTCACCCCGTCTGCTGACTTCCATCGTGGTCGACGTGGTCGGCATGTGCACATCTTCGTTCGTGTGAGACGTAATAGTGTGCGCACTTTGCCCACTGGTTCACTATGCAGCGAGGACACAGTGGCAAGCATAGATTGTTGTGCTACTGCTCTGGTCGTGGTTGAGGCTTGAAAAAAGCTTTAATTAAAGAAAGCGTATTCATCGGTCAAGCACCTGTAATGAACGTGCCCACTGTTATTCCTGGTCTAATAAACAGTGCATTTGTTCGACCTGTGGCACATGTAATTCATTATTGCTTTCATTGACGTTATGCTCAGATATACCAGTAGTAATTTTGAACAATCTTTATTCACGATTTCTATACAGGAGCTGGTGGTTTTTATTGTTTTAATTACTTCTTAACTTTTTTACTTAAGTACTTTCTCAATATTGTATGGAAAAGGTTTTCTGAAGGGGGAAGTCCAGAATTCTGATGTTCGGGTGAGCTTTGGCTCGAAACCGATTTTGTGTGGTCATGAACCACTTCCGGTTTGACGATAAGGCCGGTCATAAAAGACAACGAAGCGATGGTCGACGCATTCAAATGCAAAGTATACTAGAAGATTTCATGAAAAAGTGTAGAAATATTCACACCCATACGATCAACAGGCAACTAACGTTAGTAAGAGCCCATTGTTGGCCCTCAATTGAGAGGGCAGTGTGTTACTTTTGAAGGAAAACTGAAAATGGTGACAGATTTTTCTCGTAGTCTACAAGTGAACCATACACAACATTTGGATATTACCGTACACCATTAGCTTGAGCTGGTTACCACTCCTTGATTCAAGCCTGCCTCTGATGTCAAAAAGTCATCACTTGCTTATTCCTGTTGACCATGATTAGAAAAACGCAACACTATGCTATCCCCTCTATAGTATTCGTCTACACACGATCAAAAACCTTACTTTAGTGAGACAGTACTGGACAGTGTGTTTGCTCAGAGTTGGTACATCAGTCAGAACTGACTGAATCTATTAGGTACGGGCAATTGCCATTTACAGCTAGAGCTTTGCTGTTCTACCCGAGGGTCAACATTATTGTCAAGCATAGATAAGAAGCGAGCAAACCATTAACATATAAACCATCACTTTACAGAAGTCGCACAAAATGTTGCCCGTGGACAGCGATAGTCGCAAAGCAGTCTCAGATATTGCATTACATTCCAAGACGATGGCCATTTTGAATCCCTCTAGTGTTTGTGGACGTTCTCTGCAGACCTTGCGTTTAAGGTAGCCTCAAAGAAAAGCAATTCCAGTGGAGTAGTACATGGCTACCATGGAAGGCCACTCCTTTAGTTTGCCCGGACCGATCAATCAACGCAAGAATGTTTCACCCAGATATCCTCATAACATAAATTACGGTGTGGTGTTGCGTCGTCTTATAAAAGTGAGACATATTCAGGCACTGGTAAAAACTTCTGTTGAGGCATTTGGAAACAAGAATGCCCAGCGTGTAATTGAATATTTGAAAAGGAACCTTATCTGTGAAGTTTTCATTAAAAAAACAAAAGACTTGCTAACCAGTGCTCTAACAACTTCTGCTAAAACTCTAAACTTTGGGCCATGTTGTTATCTAATTGGTGCAGCCCGATGGAGGTTGTCCGTGTGGTAAAGTACGGGTTATGCACCATTCGACTTAGCCTGAATATTGATTTTTCACCAAATACTCTCAAGTATATATATTTGTATCTTCCCGTCCAATAAATATCGTGTTCAAAATGTGTTTATCCATATCCGGCATCCGATGCTCATGTACAGCGAACAGCGGACTTCGTTATGGTACATTCATAATCGATCCGATAAACTTTATTTCAGGAGCGGTTGTTTACACTTCGTAGAACACCACGTGCGAAACAGTCACCTATCGATGTACACGGTCAATCTTATTGTACAAGTCATAAAATATCTACCGTTGCAACAAGCTTCTCTTCATTCTTGAGGACGGATTTTCAGGGTAATCAATCGCGTACCTACAGAATTTCAATCACACGTTGAATTTTCATCACCAGTTCAGTATGCAGTTCAGCTGTCAGATTAACAATACATCGTCCCCTCAGTCTCAGTGCAGCATTACGATCTGGCTCCAGAGTGGCAATTCGTACAGCCTATGTTGTGCAGACCGACCTCTCTGGAAATTGACCCGATCAAGATCTGATCCAACACAACCTAACCTAAGGGATTGGAAACATCTTTTTTGGATTAGTCGATCAAAGTAATCAAAGCCAACTGATACCTGCACATAACACTCACCACAAGTGGATTGCGCTACGTCAGTGGTGGTGCCACGAACACACCACATGCCCAGTGTAAATCTGAAGGTATAGGACTTGCAGGTGTGGGAGCGGTGGTCTTTATGATCTAACCGGTCAACGCTGGTTAGTCATTTGGTAGGGTAGTATGAAAGTGAAGCCCTTATGCATTGGAAACGAAAAACAGGTTCCTATACCAGGACATAGTCTTAGGAAAAAATATAGAAAATCTGAAATAACAAGTAGTTCAATATAGGACTGTGTGTTGTTGCACTTAAGTCAAGACGACGAAGAGAAGCCAAATTTGAAGTTGGACAGAAAAATGAACAAAGTTGAAAGAATCGTCAATATAATCAATGAATCGAATTAGCCTGATCTTGGAAAACGATTGATCCTATCACTTGCGGTATATGAGAAATAAATTCTAAGAGGGTAACCATTGGAAAAGGTTCCTCAAAGCAATTTCAAAACATGGGCTGATTTCGGGTGAGCTGAAGGCTCCCAAAATAGTATTTTCTGTGTATTTCATACATACTTGTTCCACAAAGTATTTTAGAACTGGGAAATGCAAATGAGGAAGTGAAAGCATCTTACAAACCCACAAAGAAGTTTGTTATGGACGTCAGCCTTCGAAGACTACATCATCCAGATTGTTGAAGGATCGGAAAAATATCACAGATTCAGTCTAGACGTGTAGAGAGAGAAAGTATAACGCTGTGGTTGCAGCTCCATATGTCTACCGTCCACCGCCTGCCTACGATGACGTTGAGTGTGATTCGCAAAGCTGCGCCACTGCACTTGATTGACATCGAACATGACAGAAGGAGCCGTTCGGCCGACGGTTCACATTCTACATCCTTGTTTATTCGGGGGATGTTTGTTTAGTAACGTCTCATAGTATGTCTGCAAATAAATTTTAACCATTGGTTTTAGGCTGCTGTGGACTTTCCGGGTGGGCTTATCACAAGTCAGTTAGTCCCACCAGTTGGCCCTTGTTACACACAATTTTCAGCAAAAACACCGTTCAAGTCAATGCAACAAGGAGTGATGATGCGTGTCGAGACTGTCTCCAAAATAGGCGGAGTTCGCATTTATCTGTTGAAATTGTTGCTGTATTATAAGCTGTCAACTTCGCACAATTCAAGCCAACTGAGGAATACAGGCCCAGCCAAATGATAAAGGAATATATACATTTGTTTATTTTAATACACGTCATACAGACTTTGTATACAACAAGATGAAATTTCAGCTCGTCCATCAATCTGCTTAACACGTCATCGGTGAGCTCACAAACAGCTGTTCATTCTCCGGATTTTCAATAGAATTCATGCCAACAGTTATTTGACAGACTCCTTTGGTAGGTTTACAACGACCGCTCAAATATTACCTAATGGTTATCCATGGTAAATTCTTCTCCTAATCATATTTGGTGCGTAACCACAAAAATGCCCTTATCTCACTGAACAGAATCGCAGTACATTGGACAGTATGCTTACGATGGTTGAGATAGTTACATCTAACTATACAGCGCAACATGAACTTACGACATCTGAGTGTAATCCGACAGCGTGCTAGTTAACACCTTGGATAGCGACCGTCAGTTATATTGCTGAAAATCTCCATTAGAATGCACTTTAATGTTGGTGTAACCCCAGGTCACTGATCACTTCGTTTAAGGACAACAACGTTCGATTTGCATTACAATGACCACCGGGTGTCAAGAGGCTTAGAAATAAGAAACAATCAAATGACAGTCGTATCCGGACTGAAGTAGTACCTAACGAAACTGATAAACTGAATTATTTTAGAACAGACAACGTTAACCGCTAAATCTAACCTGTTTGTCGAAAGATAGCATCATCATTCAAATGTAGCAGACAGCCAAAATTTGCGTCTTTTCTTGCAAAAGACCAAGTCAGACGAGTCGTTTGATTTATAAATCTCTACTCTCCCGCACCCACTGTGCAACATCTGATCACGCTTCGTAACACAACGTTTGAGTGCGTAGATGCAGAACGCTCCGGCAAGTGAGATACGTACAGCTCCACAGTACAAACACGCGTGGCGTTGTCTTCGACGATCTGATTTGGTCATGCGTTTGGTGGCTAACTTGAAGTGAGATAAGTGACCAAATAAGCTGACTGACAATGATAGTGTTTACGGGGATTCCTGAGCTAATTATCAACGGAGTTTCTGAGTATGATCGAAAACACTTGGTACCGGTGCTATTGCCACCAGTGATCTACATAACATTGCACAGTCCCATACTGGCGCAAATGAATACAGTTGTTTTTGTCCAAAGGCGATCCCTGTTTGGCAGTTCAGACCACTTGGTTATGAAGCACTCTCACATCGTTCACAGCAGAATGTATCACCAGCTGTTCATTCGTCCGATAATCCCCTCCTAAAATGACAATTTCATTCGATCTGAGTTCGTTTATAGTCGATGGTAAGCCTTTCCACTGTAACCAGTCCACAAAGCACCCCATCTCCCGCCTTGATATTTCTTACGCCTGGAATAAAATGCTTATCCCTACAGACAGGTTTAATTCCCGTTCCGGAAAAGTCTCAGTCGGAGAAAAACAAAGAGCATACGAAGCGAAAGATTATTCGGTGATGAAGTGCATTTCAGTCTGTCATATTGTGGTGGATTGTCAGGTCGGACGTGCGAGTTTTCGAACACTCGGTCGAATGCCTCAACGTGGGGAGGTACGTTCAAAAGCCTGCTGCGATCGGATCAAGAACAACGTGCGCGACCGGATGAGTCATCGCTCGACTAGATCGGACCAACGGACGAGGCAGGGCAGGCGAAATACGACAGACGGCCAGATCGGAGGCGTGGTTTGTCCAACATTTAGAGGAACATCTCGACACGATGTGGGAATACGGTCAAGGCCAACATTGGGTGGATGGCGGACAGCACGAGCAGCCGGACGAGCCATCGCGCATTGAAAGCGGACAAACAGACGGGGAATGGCAAGCGGAAAACCCCCCGATAGAGGGCGCCGATCACATACGTAAACCGGTCAGAAGTGCACACGACGTGTGAACGGAAACCTGGGGGTGCTGCGGGTTGGAATTATGACTCATAAACGAGAGGACGCGCGTTGCATGTGACTGGCGATTTGGACAATAAAGATTGTGATTTGTTGGACGCCTTCTCGCTACATTGGTGCCGTGCCTTGAACACAACGCAATGAAGTTGCCATGGCCATGCCAATTCGCGGATGGAGACGTAGAAGTGTGGCTATCGGAATTCGAGGTGATTGCCTCGTGTAACGGATTGAAGAGCGAAGCACAACTGTTGACGGCTGGAAGTCACGGAGCTCGAACAGAAGTTGGAGAAGCTGGAGAAATCACTGGAAGGTTTGATGATGAATGCGAAACCAAGAAGAGGACAAGTCAGACGAGCACGTGAACAACCTCGCCGTAAAATGTGTTTTGTTTGTGATGGAGTAGGACACTTTGCCCGCCAGTGCCCTAACAGACGACTTCATCCTTGTTTTTCGGTAGTAACGGGTTATCATGGGGGCATCCCACGAGTGAAAGTTATGGTTGAGTGAACAAAATAGTGCGATAGTAGATACGGGAGCGGGTGCATCGGTTACAGAAAGAGTCCCAGGATTGCCCGTTAAGCCCGGCAATTGGCATGTAGTTACGGTCGGAGAGACGACGTTAAAGGTATTGGGGACACAAAATGTTGAGATCCAGATAAGTAGTGTCAGGCTACGCCACGCAACGTTAGTGATTGACAATGTGAAAGAGACAATACTAGGCGCTGATCTGTTACGTCGATTGAAAGCAAACGTAGACCTGGAGAGAAACGAGTTGCGTGTTGATGGCGATGTCGTGAGGTCACATCGTGAAGATACCAAGGATCAGTGCCGAGTGGGCGGCGTGTCGATGAAGTCTCTGTCAGTGTGTCCGATCCCAGCCATCAAGCAGTGCGTTAGTGAGTTTGCACACTTGTTTGCTAACGCGGACCACATGCGTAAACCGGTCAGAAGTGCACACGACGTGTGAACGGAAACCGGGGGTTGGGATGTTGTGGGTTGGAATTATTGCTCATAAACGAGAGAGCGCGCGTTGCATGTGACTGGCGATTTGGACAATAAAGATTGTGCTTTCTTGGACGCCTTCTCGTTACAATATGGCAGTTAGAATGTTTAAATTCGTTTTGCATCCACACCTTACAGAGATAGAAAATCTATCGCGATACCCGCCCAATTGTGAAGAGGATTCGTATACTGAACACTTCCGCCAGATTACCTACCGTCGACGCCGATGAGCTAAGCCGTGATCACGAGTGAACGATTAATAACGTCTGGTTGGTTCTTCTTGGGCTATCTTCAGATACTGATACTTCTCCGTGAAGAATAGAGCTGTTTACCGACGACTTATCCGGCTGAAACGCAACATTGCGAACGGAGCTGGTGGTTTAACACTAACTGTTATTAGATGTGTAAAACTAAATGTAATCATTCAGCTGGGGTAGACACTTAGTGTGTCATGCATACAATCTGCGGACAGTCAGGGGATAATTGCGCTCCCGATCGGGTTATCCATTCTATTTTTCCTGCCATATCTCGTCCGTTTGTCCGATCCACTTGAGTGATGGCTCATCCGGTCTACCATGCAGTCACCGACCAGCTAGCAGTGGGCTTTTGGATGTACCTTCCCGCCGTGAGTTGAAGTACGAGCACCTCCGGTTAGATAGTCCATCAAAATATGAGTGAACGCGCAAATGAAGAGCACGAAGTCCACATGATTCATTCATTGTTTTGCTACTATCAACTGTTGAAGCTGCTGCAGAGCCGGCTTACGTCAATGTAATTGGTTAGTATCTTAGTATCTCCGCTTTTGGAAGTCAGAAGTTCGCGTACCCATTTTCACTTGCTTGTACAACAGCTGCTTCCGAATCCAGTCGTCACCCGACCTACAGACGTCTCCTAGCCAATAAACCCACACTATTACTTCGGCTCATCCGAAATATCCCAGTGTTCCGAATTGTGCCGTACCAATGAATACACAAAATGCATAGTTAACATCACAAATAGAAACGTATAAGATACCACACATTTCGGTCATACACTGTCCAAGTTCCGCTGAAATGCAACGAACCGGACAGCATCGTTGAGCGATAGAAAAAAATCAGCGCCCCCACTTTAACGTACGATTCTAACAAACACATTTTAAGACGTTCACCGGCAGCGCCATCCTTCGCCACGCGAGCCCCAAACTCACGAAACTCTAACACATCCGTCGACAGATTGTCACTCACTTAGCAGATGTCTGTGTAGGGATCCACAATGTCTGCATTGATACGGACCCCGGGTGATGGCACAATAAGTTCGTCCGAGGCAGGTTGAAAGAACCGAATTGCTCCACTTGTGTTGGTTTCCAAGCCAAATTTATATGACGCCGAACTGAGGGCCGTGGCCAGTTGGTAGACTTCCTCTTCGCTGTGCGTAAATAGCACACTGTCATCCGCGAACAGATGGACACACATCGCACCCAGTTGATGGACTCCATGTTTATCGTGTGAGAAAAATGTAATATCACCTCCAAATTATCTATCCGACTTGTGAGGTCCAAACATCGAATATTCAGTAAGCAACGAACTGCGTGGTATTCAGTTTCCGCATTATCCTCCGATTTCGCAGGAGCAAATGTACACTAATTGGGGCTGGGACTAGAATACAATCCTGCTTCACGCCAGTGACAATGTTAAACTTATCGAAGTCAATTGGTGTGATACCACTTTCGCCCACATACTCACATGCGACATTCTTACTAAATTGGTAAATTCACCCAGAGAGCTAATGTTATCAGACGCTGTTCACAAAGCCTCATAGCGCACGGAGTCAAGCCCTTATGCGAAATCCTTCCCTACTAAATTGGCATGGTGGTCACGCTTGCGTGCTGCTCTGATCCAGTGGACCATGCTGCTCTCGGATTTCGCTTTTTCTGGTTTCAACCACACAAGGTGAGCCAATGGGCAGCAGCCGAACGAAAAGCAGTTAAGCTCACAGATGTCTGTCGCACTACTCTCTGCGTAGAGGTGCTTGGGCAGTGAGACAAACGTGTGGATATAGTCATCGTTGCAACAATACTCCCCTCTGCCTACGAGAGCAGATGTACGGAAAATATGGTCAAACAAAGACCATTCCGATCGCCTAACGGTTGACCGTAACTGAAGTCGTATCATTCTACACGGCCGTATAACGCACACAAATTATTACAAAGTTCATGTGGCTTACAATACATTTACTGCACACAACACTAACAGGAATGAATCCTCACTGTCTTATTCACTACGCCCACGGACGGGGTAAGCGCCTCGCTGGTAATGAAGTGGCACTTTTGATACACTGGCTCCGGGTAGGGTTGACCGGGAAAACATTCCATCTTGTTCCGTCTGGAATCAGTCATTAGATCAGGGGCTCTGGGTGGTTACTGCAAGAAAACCCCAGTTACATTTCTCCCACAGGTGGAGTAACAAACTATCCTGTTCCCATTATTCGAATGTTTAGGTTGGTTCACCAGATTAAGTAGAATGTTACGTTTGAGTATGAAGGCGAACGTGCCATCTCTGTGGCACCCCTACCCCGATGATTTCACCGTTTTCACTGACCAGAAGCGCAGTCGTGTCCTATACTAAACCCTATCTAGTCTACATTGGGCAGTTGCTGTTCGGAACACGCAGAACGGTGTGCTGATTAAACGGCAGAAAGCTGGGTGCTTGCTGCCCATTCGACGTGTCGACGCTTCAAGCTGATCATATACTCCGACGGTGCACGTGCATTTGCTTGTGGATGATGGTGCACTAGTTGCACACACCGAGGTAAAACTTCAACGACTGGTCAGGACTGTCGCGACCGCGGTATCCAAATTCTGTTCGAATATCAACACAGGCAAGAAATTTCGTTTCTTTCAACCTCCTCCAGGAGGAACTACTGCGCCTGCATTCGAAATCTGCGTCATCGGAGACGCTACACAAACTCCTGTTAATTCGATAGCAATTCGTCAGCAGAACTGTCCGTGAATCACGAGTTAGGAGCTCCTGTGGTGAAGGATAGCGTCGCGTTCGGACATTTTGAAGACGCGTGTAGAAGAAACTCAGTCTGAATTAGAAAACCGACCGATGTATCTGCCGCTCACTGGCGCTGTTCACGCTCTTATATGGTGGTGAATCTTTGACACTGTGCCAATGGAGTGTGTAACGTCTGAGCCTTCTCCACTTGCAACGTTTCAGACGGATCATATATATTCGGTGATCGTGCGTAGTTCTGAATGCCCAGACACTTCGGTGATTGCAAGAGATCGAAGCCATTCTGATGCTCAACCAGCTCAGTCGGCTAGGTCACGTCCGTGAAATTGGTGACGACTGGATTGCGGACCACTGAAAGCTGGTAAGCGAACTCCTGGCCGTCACGGACGGAGGCACTGGGATGTTATCCTGGTGAGTCATTCGCGTTGGTAGTATTGATCATAGATGTCGGAATGAATTTGCCTTGAATTCGACGGACTGGGGAAGTACGATCCGGACAGGTGTTCGGCGGTTCAGTGATGTACACATTCACGACCATGAATTGAGGCGCACAGTACGCAAACGGCCCATAATTTTCAGAGGTTTTCGAGACAATATATGGCGCTGCGATGAACGCAGCAGCGAATACGTTGACAGCCTCGGATTAGTGGCTCATCAACCTTCTTGAATTACACTGTCGGTGAAGAGGCAATGAGTACGTTGCACTCAAGTGAGTTACGTCGGTTATTCCCGTTTTTCGGTCGCATGAATCAACGACCACATTCATTCGGCAAATAACTTGCTTCTCTTTTCATATACTTGGATCACTGTGATCTTCTAACTTTCCTTTCGATTAGCTTTGTTGGTAGACTGTGTGGTGGATTCTCTGTTTGTTTCTCAGTCCAAACCCTGAATTCTGTTTCTCTTCACTCTTCTTTCGAAAGTGCAATAACATGTGTTCCTATATGAGCTACTTTTTGTCTTGTATGTTCAAACTTTTCTTCCCGGTTTGGATCTTATCATTTGAGTCTGTTTGTTTCTCTTTCGAAAAGCAGGGATTTCGAATTCACACTGGCCTACCAACTGGCTAACCAGCACTGGCCATCTGGCACAAAGACCATATACGCACACTTCCCGGTTTATTTTCTAGGGTTCAAGCGGGACACGTGATGTGTAAGTGGAACGACAAATGGAGCAGCGCAAGACACTTGTTCTGGGGTTCTTTACCTTCGGTCACTGTGACAGCCTAATTCGAGCAGATGCTGTCAACGATAACATGCATATCATGCACACAGACAGTACTCACATTTGAGCTCGGCTGTGTCATTCCGAAACCTCACCCCTTGAAAAGAGCATCATTATTAGAGTTCATCAGTAATGATTATTCGTGTTGGGACCAGGATTTGAACTGCGGCCAGGCATTCCTAATGCGACTGTGTTGACCTTACTGGTGTCACATCAAGCATGACCGAAGTGTCACGTGCAAACGGTCGGCCACTTTCGCTTGCGAGTAATGGTCAGTTTGTCCTCGTGATGGGAAACTTCGCAAAACGATGACACCACGAGTAGCGCTACTGAGTCAGGTCAACTTCTCCAGTTTCATTAAATCTACTGCGCAACAATTTAGATCAGTGGTCAGTGGTTACGGAGTGAAGTGTTTGAGACCGAACACAACTCTCCGTTGTTCATATCCTTTGATTTCGGACAACACTCTAGCCAAAACCCTTTAAAAAAAAACTAGACTCGAGTGTCGTCCTTGATTAAGTTCATCTGTAGTGCTAATCCCTGTCATAGCGGTGACAAGATGTCCAACCAGGCTTTAGTGAGGTAGCCGTATGGAAAACTGTGTCACCGGCGTCACACTAGGCACTACTGATCGTTTACATTCCAACGTACAAACAAACACGCTCGAGAGAACTGCTCAGTGTATCCGTTCACCTGGAGAAGAGGCGCACTAGCTCGTCTGTTAACCCTAGTCGAAGCTTCCTGACTGAGACTTTTCCTCAAGTTGTAACTACGAGAATCGTTAAGTGTTTTGAACGATATTTTGATTACTGGTGAATAGCGAAACGTTTTGACCAGTATAGATAGAACATCATTCGTAAGCGATCACAGTCTTCGAATTCACACAGGTATTTCAGATAGCCCATTGGGGGGAAAGGTAATATACTCCAGTTTTGTTCTTACTAGATCTCAGCCTTTCACATATTTGTCCTGGCTGAGGTCTGAAGTTCGGCTACTTGATCACTTGTTGGTGATGGCCAATTTTTATTAAACAAAGTCACCTACTAATCAATAGTACTCAAAACTGATTACGTAGACGAAATAATTACTGAGGCTGCCCTTGACGGCAGTCCTCAATCGATTCCGGTATTTTACTTGCTGCGTAGCTCAACTCAACAAACTTTGACGAAGCAGCTGATCTGCAATTTTGAGCGGGCCGACTTCGTTCGTACTAAAGTCCATTTCACAATGACTCCTAATCGGTTGGATTTGGCTACCAACGTAAAAGTTGGATCAATTAATGTACGTACCACGTTGGTTTGTCAGAATATCTTCCTTCCCACTTCCCACCAACAACATCCACGAACAACTATTCGCCCAAAAATATGCAGACGGTGCAAATTCGAAGTTTATCATAATCGTCTCGAAGCCCAAGAAACAGATCTCGAAATAACACGTATACGAAAGTCTTTGAATACATACACCACTGTCATGAAAATCCACCGTTCCAAAATTAACGATGTCGCTGAGTTACTTGACGATCATTAAGTTGACGTTTACAATTCATGATCCTCTTCTCCTCAGTGTTTGTTTGTATGGGGTGACCAATAACCTGTTTTTCCGCAAAATTCCCAATAAGAATTTGTAAAATTCTCATTCCAACTTTAACCCTTTTGGTCCATATGGTACGGAAAAAACTCTGCCGAGATTGCTGAATGGAGCCGCTTGTGTGTTTGCCGAACCATTCCGTGATACTTGTATGTAAACTGTCATATCTGAAACAATTCTCACTAGATGGAAGTTAGTTTCTGTCATTTTCAAGTGTGGTTCGATGCTCTCCTCCAAACTATCCACTAGTCAGTCGCATGATCATCCTATGCAACATATTAGAACGCTTCCTACGACAAAATACAGTAATTCCCCTTCTAGACAGTAATTTCAACGGTGCAATTCAGTGCAGATTCTTGTCAGAGACACTCAAACGTCCAAGATGTTGCACCTCATGAGGATGTGCTGCATATGACGATAAATGCCTTAGGGACCGTTGATAAGCATTGTGGAAAAATTGCCTGAACCCGAAAATTTGCGAGCATTATAAAACTGGATCATAGCCGTAAGAATGTTATTTTAATACTGAATCGTCCGAGAATTCCCTAATCACAAAACGTCCAAGAATGCAGTGTCTGCGATTTTCACCTGACGGTTTCATGTGTATTTGCAACACGAAAATCGACCGGAAGTCACGTCATATATGAGCAGGAATTCTACCCAAGGTGAACTTGCTATTTGTTTGTTAACTAATCAGCCTTATTTTCCATCGAAAACAATATCGTCCAATTAGAACGAATATAAATTTTCAAAGCAATTTAGAGTTGAAATTCACTACTTTGATCTACTTAGTCATCACGCTGACAGGTTCATCGATTAAACTAGTGACCTTAATTACTAATATCAATAATTCATTTGGTCTGCTGAATTGACATTATCTGTATGTCACGTTGTTTGGTATTCGTAGTCCCGTGTTTTTTTCCTGACACACGTTTTTGTGAGGAACGACACTTCGTTCTTTCGTTTCTGCAACCGTCTTTAGATTCGGTTTGCAAACAACCAGTAGAGTTATTCACGTTGTTAATCGGCACCAGGATTTCTGTTTCGCCAATTCCAAGGTTGAAGGTTGAGTTTTGTCAAGCGCTGCTGTATTGCGTTATCGATCTGGCGTATTTTTTTCCAGCCGCTACAACGCATATTTGTTCAATTTTTCCATAAATGATCATCAGTAGCACAGATATATGTTTATTTGATGCAGAATATGAAAAACTTGAATCACGTCACTTGTAGCAGATAATATCAACCTCACTAAGGTAGTGTATTAAGTCGCACATCCGCGCTCATGGATATTGGTTTTCAGTCGCGATTTCCGTATGCGAGTTAGATGCAACAGTCACTCACATACAAAGATTGTTGTGGTAGTTTAGCTTGCCTAGTGTAGGGTAAATGACGTAGTGGTTAGCGCGATTGCTTCATGAAAACGTGACAAGAGTTCTAATCCTCACCGTGGCAAGGATGTATACTGCTGACGAACTCTAACAGCAGCGGAGCTTGAGTCTAGCCTTTCTTTTCGAAGAAGACAGGCTAAAAAGTACATATCACTACGAAGGTTTAAGTCAAATGTGAGTGATTTCAACATGAAATTAAACCATATATATCAGGTTACCTGCATAAGTGTCTAGGGACGTACACTTTTCTAAGCTAGTTGCATAGATGTTGGAGCTTATGGAGTGTAAAATGATAGGTTTCGTGTCACTGAATTTCTGACATTAGACTGACGATGCATAAGGTACTGTAGTCTTCAGATTCTTCTCATGCCGACAGCCTAGGTTACCCAGCACAAAACACCGATCCAATGACTTTCGTTTATATAGTTGATAACCATTCCAATCCGGAATGCCTAGTTGCCTGAAACTCCACTAGAAAAAATTGACCCCGTAGGGCACTGTAGTGCAGGAAATAGTCATCGAGGTCGCTACTCGAGTTAGTCATGATATGAATCCAGGTTTAAAGTAATTGTCCACAATGACAACAGGTTGTCCGTTAAGTTGGACTAGTCCAACAAGTTGAATCTTAAGCAGAAGGTGAAATTTGGCAACCGTTCTATTCTGAGGTTTTTCAATAGTCCTCGATACAAAGTACCTCAGTAACCATTGTCGAAATTCATATTCAAAATACCGAATAACATTTCGAACCATTGGTTGTACGACTGCAGTACAGTTCGATTGTAGAAACCTGGTCGAACATTTGATATCCCGGTACTGTGACCATGATAGGCGCGTTAGCCACAAACAGTAGAGTCGCCCTGCCCTGGATTATCCTCCCATGATCTATTTCAGCTAACCAACTTCGAAATACGGACGTAGTCGTCGAAACATTCTGTGAATGTGAGTAGATGGATGCTGCTTCATGTCAATTCCAGGAAAGCAACGCAGATACATATAGCACATCCTGGCTAGGTTATATGGTTACCCTGTCGCATTGCCAGTAAGCAAGGTCACCAGTTTCTATTTAGAACTGCGACCACTTATGGTACTGCAAGGTAACTTCATTAGCGATGAGAAAGCTTTCAACGATAATATTTTACGTAATCGTTGCCAGAATGTACCTAAGTTTTCAAAACCTCATCTCTGCTTTGGCCACAAATCTACAGTACTAGATATGAAGCTTGGTAAAAAGTGACTGCTTTGTAGATTATTAGGTCACACATGTCTCCTTAAGGTTCGGCGTAAAATGTTCGAGTCCATGATGAATCAGACTTGCGGGAAGGCGGCAAAATTCATCAATCAGGGAAATACAATACTCTTCACAATGGGGACTTCGTCGGGCTTTTCTAACGTATGTGTGCTATGAGCCCAGAGCTCGGATACGTCAAGAAAATCAATACATGCGTTATACCCGTCAACAGGACAACAGACAAAGCCACTGTGTGCAAACAACACTAGTCTTACAGCGTCCAGATTGCCACGGACGCCAATTCGCAGTTCCTTTATGTACGGTGAACCGTTTCAGACTATGCTGCACACAAATGGTACTACTTGTATATTTTCCGCAGCTAGTTTAATGTCAAATTCCATGCTCCTGACTCACTGCTGAATAGTAGTGGTATGAGTAGTATACTTCAAACTGCTCGTCCTCACTACACTCCTCCTTCCTACAGAGTTCGTTCCCGTTGTAATAAGAGCCGTTCAGGTTCTCCTCGTTCGCTCGACGATCTGCATGCTGAACTCGGTGCTGTCGACACACAGTGTGCATTCTCTTCTGATCGGAGTGTCATACCATTTACCAGGGTGGCTCCCGTGGACTCGGTGTTGATCTTTCCTATTCTTAATGGAATACAATGGGACACAATGGTCCACCACCACATACAGTCCCTTCCACTTTGCCAGGGAATTCCTAGATCCGGGTCCTGTTGCACCCGGACTAAGCCGCTCCTTGTATTTAACCTTCGAACCAGGTTCAAACACAGTCCTTCGACTCGATAACCTCGCAGTTGACTGCTCCTTGGAAACTTCTCGTGCATTTGTCAAGTTCCGGCTGGTCAACCTCAGTGCTTCTGCTACTTCACTCGTGCTCATCCGTCGGTGTCCCCATAAACCAATCCCCTGATCGACTGGCAGGTGTAGTAAGCGCCCATACATTATCTCGAACGGCCACTTCTTCGCTGTTCCATGTGGCGAACAGCGGTGGGCCAACAGAATCAGTGCTAGTGGTTCATCCCAGATTCCCTTTTAGCAGCTAACCACTTCTTGGATGTAAGATTGTTTCTCTCCGTCAGTCTGTTTGGCTAAGGATGGTATGGAGTTGTGCGTAGTTTCTTGATTCTCAAACGCTCCAAACACTTCCGAAACTCCTCAATTTCGAAGCAGGGACCTTGATCAGTCAATATGCTTCGCGGTATTCCGTGGTTTGCAACGATGTGCTCCATCACCGCCGCGCATATAGTGGTTGTATACCGATCGGACATAGCAGCTAATTTGGTCAACCTTGTGTAGTGTTTAATCATGTCCATTGTGTATTGATTTCCGGACGTCGTTACTGGAAAGAGACCCATCACATCCACTGAACATAATCCCCCAATTTAATTGACCGGGGTTGGTTTTGTGAGATACTGAATGGGGTAGTTAGTGCTCTTCAGTAGCTAACATTGCTGGCGCGCCCGCACATGATTGTTAACATCATTCTTTATTCTCGGCCACTGTGCCGTTTGTTTCAGCATTTCGTGGGTTCGATGACATCTCGTATGAGCCAGCTGATGACATTCACACTTCACAACTGTCGCCCCCAACTCCGCCTGTATGACCGAAAAGTTTATTCTCTCCTGAAGTTGGCGCATTGAAATTCCGACACTATCCAACCGCAAGTTGGACCAGTGCCTTCTGAAAGCTTGCAATTCCGAAGTCCCCTCATCTTCTGGCGGTTGTCCTCCCGACAAGAGTCGGTCAATCACCGTCCGGATCGTCGTATCCATTCTCTTCGCTGCTTGTAACTTTCCGGCGTCACTCTCCAGTTCGATACTGTTAACTCCGATCACGTCCTCGTAGATCTCATCCATGTGTTGCGCTCGGGAAGGCAAATCGGCACACAGTTCTCCTGTAGTCGTAACGCTCTGTGCAGTCACTGGCAATTTCGGGACGAGCCGTCTCTTCTTCATCGGTTGCTGCATTTCGACAAACGCCTGATTAGCTTTCTCCGACCAATGAAATCGACCGTTCTTCCTCAGAGTTTCGTATAAAGGACTCGCGAGGACATGGAAGTTTTTGATGAAATGGCTGTAGAACCCAACGCGACCAAGAAACTGTTGCAACGTCTGATTCCGTGTTGGCACCGGAATAGACTTGGTCGCCGACAGTTTCTCGAGCAATGGCTGGACCTCACACTGACCGACCTTGTGACCGAGAAGCATCACCGTTTGTTTTGCCACTTCAGATTTCGAGCTGTTAATCCGTAGACCGGCTTGTTCAGCCTTCTGCAGCACAACTGAAGTGTTTACTGCATGTTATGTTTCATTGGTACTGTAGATGACGATATCGTCTCCGTAGACAGCGTTGTTGTACAATCCGTGCAGCACCTACAACGTCAGTCGTCTGAACGTGAAAGAGGCATCTGGCAGTCCAAACAGTATATGCTTGAGGCGGTATTGATTTTCTCCCATTGTGAAGGCTGTTTTATCTCGGTCCGATTATTTGATTGGAGCCCTCCAATATCCGGACCGCAAGTTCAACACTTTGAATATCCTGGCGCTCTGTAGCTTGTCAAAAATATCTGCCATCGGCTGGACTGCTGCGACTTCATTGACTGTAATCTCGCTGAACCGTCTGAATTCGACATCAAGTGGGAATTTACCAGTGGACTTTCTCATCAACAAGAAGAGAGAAGTGAACGGGTTCTTGACCCCCTCAAGCACTTTCTCCTCCATCATGTCTTTCACTTGTCACTCAACTTCCCGCCGCGTGTGTATTGAAGTTCTTCTGGGGCCGACCGGTCGAAATCGTCGTGGCTCCATGCAGATTTTGTGTTCAATCCAGCCATATGGGGTCCTGATCCGTAGTGAACAGCTTTCTGAATTTGCGTATCACTTCATTCAACAATCGGTGACACAAGGTGATATCGCTTTGAGGGCGTTCGCTTCAATTTGTCCGAGCTGAGGTTTGCGCTTTTTCACTAGTGAAACTACCTCATACTTAGTTACGACTTTATCATTTTCCACATCAATAACGGCCTCAACGGAGTCATGCAAATCCAGCACTAGTATGGTCTGACTTGCGTCGGGGGAAATGACGAAAGGTTGTTTGACTACGTGAACATCGATTCGGACAGCATATACCGCCAGGCCATCAGCTTTGAGAATAAGCTCACCGACACGCACACGGCTGAATAGTCCTGCATATAATCAAGCTAATCAATGAAATCGTGGCCCCAGTGCCAATGAAACAGTACCCCGAGCTGCCGTTGATTTCTAGCCTACCCAGAACTGCTGTCTTATTAACTGCCTCCATTACCGGATCTCCATTCCCAAACAAAAGACAATCAGAGGAATATTTATTTAAGTATTACCTTTTATTGTCAGGTGGGTAACCTCTTCGCCAATGTCCACGTTTTCCACATCCATAGCAGACAGCGCCATGGTTATTGTCCTTTCTCACTTTCAAAACAACCACTACCTGATTCAACCATTCTAGCGCGCTTTGGAGGTCGTTCAGTTCACTTGATTCGCTTGCTTCCAACTATTTAAATTTCGGAGAGTGTTCTGCTAGCAATTGTCGAGCTGAATCAGCAAATTGTTCCGGCGTCATCGGATATGCGATGAGAACAACCCTGAGCTGATCCCGGACTGTTTTGTGTACCGAGAAACATTTCATGTCATGCTGCACTCTGATGTTTCTCCTTGTATTGTTGCCGCGGCTACTCCTATGTCAAAATATATGCTCTTGCCCCATTACTGATGGAAATGGTGTGAGTCGTATACTTCGATCGCTCGTCCTCACTAAACCAGATGTATTCATGTATACTGGTCTTTTCTTCATCCAAATTAACATTAAGCGTGAGGCAATTCGTTAATCCCACAGTTTCTACTACTACAGTTAATGTCTGGGAATGTTACTGTCAATCAACGTCAGTCATTGCAACCAACAAATCACTAGTCAGTTTTACTGAGTCACAGCATCAGACATACAACAAGCACGGTTACGTAGTCTTTAACGTTCGTCACCGCAATATTCCACACCTTAAGCCTTGTAGTTGATTCGTGTTTGTCTTTGACTAAACCTCATGATACGATATTAACTGGTGCGCAGAAGTCCAACTGATATTTGTTCAATGACCAGCTCACTATGGTTCCCATTCTATCTGCTTGATCTGTTGAGCCAAGTTATCACCCTATTGCTGTCTTTGTCGACCAGATGAGCCGTAGGCGACCTTTCGTGAATTGGATACCTTTCTTCTTGACGAAGTTGCATACCACCACAAAGCTGGCATGAGATCAGCTCAGCTCCGTCTCTGTCCATAACGTCTAACTTCCTGTTACAATCGGCGCCTAGAGACATCATTCTTTGTTCCGTTATCTCTTAGCTATCACAAAGTTTGATGCGTTGGACAACCGTCACCTCTGGAATGGTCTTGGACACCCTTAAATTCTGAACGCCAATGACCTTTCTATCTTCTGTAGGGATGTCTCCCGAACACTGACAGTAAGTAAAAGATTTTCCAAGTTTCTTCAAAGCAAACACACTTTGACTTGTTGTTTCTTTTTGGCTCCCCGATTCCTCTGTTAAAACTGAAGGACTTCGAACTCTTCGTTTTATGTCCCAAACAATAATCTTCCATTTTGTTAATTGGTCATTTTCGGTTTGTTTCTTTTCCTCCCTTATTGGAAGTCAGGTTTCCAAGAGTTTGCCTTTCTCATTACGATCACACGTCGAAACAACCAGCTGGTACTCTTTGGTGGCCTTCACCTTTCTCTCACTCCAACAAAACCAGTGGTTAGTAGACCTGTCCGTGACGTTTGCATCCAGTGGTTCAGACAAAGCACTCGTCAGCGGTTCAGCCCTTGCCTTCACCTTCAAATTTCCACTCTGTTATTCTCATTTGGCGTCATATTCAAAGCTTGCTTCTCCTACAAATGAAATCACCATTAAAGCAATTATGGCAGTGGGGAACCGCGATCTCATTTGGCCTGCGTGGGTAAATTCTATAGGCGAAAAGCATCTGTAAAACGAGGAATCCCGACAGGTCCCGAAGCCTCATCGGTTCCGCTAATCGACTCGATTTTGATTCTCAATAGTCTGTTTAAACAGATGACGTGCTTACTCAACACATTTTACTCATACACTCTTCATAAGGTGCCAAATGCCGCCCTGATTGATTACCACATTAACAAGCCATTTTCCTCTAGTAGCTCGCAATGGTTGATTGTCGTCTTCTGCTAACCACTGGGTGAATTCGCATCAGTTAGTTCGTCCAGCTCGATCCTTTTACAGCAACAGCTGGTATTTTTAACGTGAAGCCTATCAACAATTTACTATTATTATGAGGGTCTTCTGCAAAATGTTAAATGCGGCCCCCAAACCGCGCTGTTTGACTCAATCAAGACAGTATCACCGAGGACCTCTGTTGTAGACAAAACATTAAAAATATACAGTTATTGGACTTGCAGACAAACCTGACTACGGAAGCTTTGATCAACGATTACAGAAAAATGAGGGGCATTTTGCTTATGGTAATCATCCGGTGGCATCCAGTGGTAATCAGCTGATAGCGTTTACCGACAAGGCAGTATTTTTTCCTAACTGGATTAGCGTAGAAATCGTATTTCTTACCCGCCAGTGCACGTTACTGGTTGGATTCAATCTATTATCAACGTAACATAAGGCTAGTGGATTAGTTGAGGCATGTTAGAATGCGATTTATCAGACATTTCCTCTTTGACAGGGACTTTGTGGAGAACACCTCTTCCCAAATTCACTTAGGAAGCATACTGCCTAACAAAGCCTTCAGGAAGCACCATGCCATACCGACCGATCGGTCCAGTTCGAATGGTATGGTTATAGGTGGTGATATAGTTTCACTCCAATCATATTGCAATCATGCACTCGAAAGCCTGTACAGTATCTGGACTGTTTTCTCGTGTTGTTTTTGGACATCCCGACTGTCATATATGACCACTTCATTTGATTCGCTTTGTGTCTAGCTGTTATGCATGATCGTCTCAGTTGATTTGCTTCACGTCCTCTTGGCCACGTAAGCCAATTCTTTCGTCGTATAAATTTAGAGTTTCTGAGGCCTGAATTCCAATAGACGATGTCGTCGCGTCTGTCGCTTTTCTCGGTTTTGGGTTAAACGATTGACCGTGTAGCCAAAATGACGATCCAGTAAAATCACTAAAAATGAGGCATTTTACTCTCTTACTGGTACAGGAAATGCACTACCAACGGTGGATCAACTGGTTGAATTGCAATAGGTCAGTGCGTCCTCGCACTATTCCCTGCGTACGACAACAACCGGATAAATCAGTCGGGTGAAGGCGGATTTGTCGTGGTAGACTACTGTACTACTGTACCAGAATTCTCCCCTTGAGCCTACTTTGAATACTCAGGGTCCACAAGTAATGCTTTCAGTCACTGGAGAAGTTAAAAGTGGATATGTGTTTTGGAAACAGTGCAGCAGCTGCGACTGCAATGCAACGCGTGCTGCTATGGCGAGGAATAAAGCTCAGACTATACTACTGGTGAATACTCAGGCGGAGACACTAGTTAGATGTTGCAGCAATCAGGGAGAGTGTGAAATAGAACATTGGAATGCATTCCGGTAAGAACTGGCGTATTCTGTGCATGAACGTGGCATTGGCAACTGTGGCGTCACCAGATTGTTATGTCAAAATGCATACTTGCGTTTGAGGTAATTTTGAAGTATGTACCTCATGTGTCGATATTTTAAACAACATATTATTACGTCAGTCGCATTCAGGACTTTCTATACCCAACCCATCATTTGAAAGCTCCGATTATTCCACACTTTGATCAGTTTTTCATGACAAACTCGGTATAATCACTTGGGTTATCCTGCTTTGTAGTATCTGATTCTTCCTTCCTCTTACTTCTTTTTAAGGAAATGAGGATATTTTTCAGAATAATTGCTAATTAGTATGTTGAATTCTTCTATGCGGTAGCGGGTAATTGCCAGCTTTGAGAGATGAAGGTAATAGCTTTGTCTGGCTTACTTCGAAGACAATGAAGCTAATGAGTCCCATTAGTAACCACATCTCTAAACGTTCCCGTTCACAGTATCTGTAGGTTATGGGAACTACTGTCCGGAAGAAAAATACGAGCTCAAATTCCGAGAATACTGAAAAGAGATATCAGCAAACGCTGAAGTCGACTCATTAACATACGGGGAACTCAACGAAATCTATATATCTCTTCATGTTGGGTGCCCACTATGTTTGACTGAGGGCTTCCGGCCTGTTGTGTCTCCAAACTAGTGCCAAAGGGACAGTCACAGCACAAATGCGCGGTCAAACTCAGTTGTATGCATTTAAGACAAATTCACATATCCCACACTTGCTCACAAATGAAGCAGGGGTTTATCGTGCCAGCATTGGGCGTTTATAAACGTGTATGCATGGATATGTGCATGCGTGTTTGGACAACTAATTGAGTGCGAATGTTTGTGTGTACACATGGGGCTCGCTTGGACTTGACAGAGAATGAAACCTATTCAAACCAAATGGAATGAGCATTGCAATGAGATTGCAGGTGGAACAAATAGGCATGCGAATAAACAAAAGCACAGGGAGAGAGACCGATATGTTGACGGGCAGATCGGAAGGGATGTCACAAATATTTGCAACAAATTTTCGAAAGCAGAAAATTAAGGTGGGATCGATCTAAATATCACGAGTCAGTCTGACAGCCAATCACATCAACTTTGCTGCAGGATTGTACAGTAGAGAAAATTATGGAAAGAGAGTAGTATGAAAAAAATTTCCAATCAGTTACACAGCAATGCAACCTTGAGTCACGGGAGAAACAAGCTAATAATGTGTATACGAGACTGGAGCATTATCTTCCTAAGTGAATGCAAGCGATGATGGGCGTAGTTTGTCTTATAAATTTTCATCGTCTGTGTAGATAATGCAACAAGAAGAACCACAACAACACCGGTCTTGTGGCGTTTGTTCCAGTGAATTATTCAAGGTAGTCGGATGAAAGTTTGATTGCTGGAATGAACGTCGTAACGGCAGAGGTAGAGAGGATTTGGTATAGTGGTTGACATTCAATTGTATCACTTGACCTGAGTTAGGGTTAAATGGTAATCCCTTCGTATCAGGAGCTGACGGTTTTGTTGCTTCGTTCACTCCGATCACGTTTAAATGTCGTGCGGAATGATCAGCATGCGTTAACTCTCCACGCATCCGTTTCACAAACGGTCCCCTCTTGCGAAACGGTTGTTTGACCACCTGATCGGTGTTCGGCTTAACCGGAACAGCTGATTTGTCTGGCTCGAGTCTTGGGATTTGTACGGACCCACGCAATTTCCGACCGACGTGGTCACTGTTGGACAAGGAGCGCTGCTTACCTGGAAGCAAAGCATCTGGATGGAGATACAACATGGATTTGTGTATTTAGAGATGTGAATGTCACATGGAATACGATAACTTAGAACCACGCAAACTGGAACCAAATAACTAAACCCAAAGATATGGGTCAACTGAACAAACAGTAGTGACGTACCACATGAAATGCACTGTTGTAAGTATGAGGTCAGGACGACAATCATTCGTTTGAATCGACTCCTATTTGATGCATACACATAGTGATTCTGAGTGTACCGTAATCTATCATTCCATGGGGACGGTCATTCGACTAATGGAAGTACAACAAACTGCGAATGTCAGATTACGTCATCCTACAGTAAAAGACCCCAGAGAATACGTACAAAGTAAATCGTGTGACTTTCGATTATCTGGATTCTCACTTTCCATGAGGCTCTGTAGAAGCCTAGCCAGACAGCAACGTAAATCCCCGTAAGAATTTGTCTCTCGTGACTGAATTTGTAAAGATTGCTTGTTGCATAGGCATATCGTCCGGATTTAGTTACTGTGAACAGCGCTTATTAGCCACACCATGCTAGTAAGACTGTTCCAGGTGTCTGCAAAAATTGGTTCTTTAACCCCATGTTCTATCTCTATTCATCCATCATACACATCCTTATTGAGGTTTCAACGTTCTTATGTATGGAAGTTTTAAAACTCTAATCTTGGAGGGTGGTGGGGAGCATATCATTCAAGACTCACACATCTACCACAAACCATTCTATATGAGCGGATGGACAGCGAACAAAGTGAAACCCGATGAAGTTCATCTAGTCAAACGGAATGGATGGGAGGTTTTCCATTGACAAGAGATGGTTGAAAGTGAATGTCAACAATTTTGAAAGTACTGGTGCAAATTTGGACCAAACAAAACTGTTTTACAAACGATTGATTCGAACGACTAAGTTGAGGTACTTCTCATGTAGTGTGTTGTATCGAGGCCGAGTTTCCGCTCACTAGTGTCTCATGAACCAGGGGAGGCTGACCAGTTTTAGTAAGTTAAAAACAATTCAGCGCTACCGATGGACTCGTGCAGATTTGTGTTGGCAGCTGAAGTGGCCTTATTGTCCTGTGTTGAACATGTAACCGTGCTGTTCGCATGTATACGCTTATGTGCTACTATCTATGGTGATGATGAGGAAAGGGATTAGGACGCACGCGTATACTACATAAGAATGGCCGTACCGAGGCTATACACTACTGACGAGCTTTAATGAGAGCGAAACTCGAGTCTACTGCTGCTTTTCGAAAGAGGCTGGCAGGAAAGTCTGTGAAGGGGTTGGATTGGAAGCTAACGATTTTCAACAGAAAGTCTATCTGAATGCAAAAGCTGCGATCAAATGTGGGTGATGTTCAACTTGAAAACATAAGAATAGGTTTAACTGGACGATGTTCGAAAGGACTGCAAAGGAGGTGATTCGTCGAGATTGTGTCGTTCGGAGGGTGACGGGTAGTTGCTCCCTAGACTCCTCAGGCATGCAGAGTGATAGATTGATGATCACATATTCTGTAAAAGCAGTTTGCGGGCGATAGCACATCGTGGCCACATCAACCGGCGGGAATAATACGATTATAGCCAAACAGCAGTGTCCAGATTAACTTGACGAAGTTGGTCTAACAGTTGTCAGAGGTATGAACGCTCCAGGGTTGTTGCCCCAAAGGAACAAGGGGATACTGTTACCTGTCTGTCTCATATTCTGTAGCCGACTGCTTAGCGCATTACCAAATACGACAGTGCATGTAATCTGAACTAAACTGGGGCTGCAACTATTCACAACTTCCGGTCCTTATGCGTGCTTCGCCGAAGCTAGTCCTAGGCTAAATGCAGTTCTTCCCTTACCGTCAATGCAGTGAATCTGAATGCATCTAATACCATTCGGCAGTTTTCATCCAATTGTTTGAAAACTATTAGTTGTGAGCTTTTAGCTGCTGTGGGCCACCATGTTTGATGTCGTTTCATATCTGCCCTCCAAATATTGTGGTCATTAGTATGGAAGTTTCCGTGTTATTGTTTATTTGGTATCATCGAGGTAACACGAAATATTAGCGTTTCCTAGTGTTCCCTTTTCAACCGTTTTATGCAAATGACTATTTATTTAGCAACCCGTGATCTTGCTTCCGAACATACATTTGCTGCTTCCGGCGAAAGTCAGAAAAAAAAAACGCCGAACACTAAAGCAATTTCTTTCCTGACCAACGCAGATCTGAACATTAGTGAGATATGATAGTTTAAAAAGTCTGAGCGCTTATGTGGATAGGTGGACATGCAACTCAGGTAGGTGGCATACTCGTCAGCAGCAATCTGTGCGTTGTCCGACTCGAAGGTATGGGTTGGGCGTTGGGAGATTGACCTCACAATCGCTTTCTGTCTGTCGTTGAACCACCTGTTCCCACGGAGAGTAAACCAGACGCGGTCGAATACGATTTTTATTACCAGCCCACTAACATTTCGGTCATCATGCGACGCGCGGAGGTTGTGGTACTACACAATGACTTCCGCATTCAACTGGGTAAGCTGAGTGTCGACGAACTTGACGTAGGTAATCAACACTTTTATGGCATTCGATGAACAGGTCGGTAGACGTTTGCATCAGCACATAAAAGGCCGTTTTTGATAAGTACTCGTTTTTGACACTCTGAACCTCAATGAACCACCTGGTGAACACCATCCGCAAATCAGTCATGGACACAGATTTGTAATGTAACCATCATTAGTTGGTAGTGGGACTAATTGCTTGAATGCATGTCAGTCTGGAGCGCATATGTGAATTTCGCTCGTACACTGGTATACGCCCAATTTGTTCAGCGTTCAAGCGGGTGAACGATCTGTCACCAGACATAGATTAACGTACCCAAACCAGCACCTACACAGGCGCTCTGCACCTACCAGCGGAAGAAAAGGAATCGATAGATTTTCTCAATGGATACGGACTTTGACCGATGGGTAACTTTTCCCTGATAATCATGAGTATGAAAGATATTTCGAGACTCAAGCACTATTCGTCAGTTGTATCCCAGTTGCTGGAAATGTGAGTATATGAAAAACTGACGGTGTATTGATTGAGGGGCACAATGCGTATTATTGAATTGACTGAAAAATGGATAACAGTGTAGCTAGCGTGAAGTTTCACTAAGACGAACCGTTTTATCCTTCCTTGCATGTCAGTACTGAGTTGGTCAGCAAATAACGAAGAGCGGAATAGGCAAATGAATGTTAGGTGTATGAGGAAATGGGAAAGACCGCTTGATGACATTTATCCTTGATCAAGTGATCAGTCCGAATCGACGGTCAACCAGTGATGCAGTTCTTTGTTCAGGCTTAATGGACAAATGCGTAGTGTGTTTGGCTGGCCACAAGATGGTTTTAAGTTTGTGAACTCGTATAATATAAAGCTCATCTTATTATTCGTTCCAATGAGGAGTTTAAAGATAGATTGGACAGCAATAATGTTTACATTTATATGGCGTGTTGCTTCTGGACACAATTAATGAGGATTAAAGTCTGACTGCTGTAATCTTCAGGAGTAAAAAACGAGGTGACAAACCGTCCGCCCAGTGACACGAAGTCCCGATCGACAGACCGGGCGCCAAGACGGTATACACCACGTCAGCGTCGTACTCACTGATGCGTGAACGTATACAGTGTTAACTGTGTGCCCTTCACGACGTCTTCCTAAATGACACGATGAACTCCGATGCCTTCGTTTTTATTCTGCCCAGTTTGCTTGTTTCCACTACTGCCTAGTAAGGCCTTGATTGCTAATGGTTGATTGACGTTCACAGACTCCATCTAATTGTGAGTTATGCATTTTTAACGATTATCATTTCATCATACACAATTTCAGTTGAATCTGACTAGACGTTCACCATTTTCTTGGTTCTGCCAGAATCAAAGGGTCTGCAGCTGCTCTGAAAGATTGCTCATAAATATGGATCTAGCGGATGCTTCAGGGCGCTCAAAACGAATCTCCACAGAACAGGGAGAATAATGCGAGAGAGGCCGGGAATGAGTAGAATAAATGGTTGGTACAATTCTCTAACAGGCACCTCTCGGAAACTATTGGTGATACGAATCGGATAGATGATGTGCATTCAGTAATCGGTTCCTATTATAAATCGCTTGACTTGTTCATTATGAGCTACCGATTAATATATATTCCTGTTCGGCCAACTAGTCTTAGTTTCCACTCCTGCTTCATCCAGCCATCGTGCTGGGATGCAACTGATTGCTGCTAGTCCCTCCTTGATCTTGTTGTTTTGCCCGCACTTTACCTAGCAGATCCCTACACCACTCACTTGTGACGGCTTGTCTCATCCGAGTGATGCCTAGACCACCCAAGTTCAGAGTGGATTCGAAGTTGTTTGCCATCTACCCCGGACACTGTTCGTTTAAGCCATCGTTTGAACTCTGCCCTCAGCTGTTGCGGCATCGATCACACTGTTGTTTGAATGGCTACTGCCCTAGGATCCGAGTTGGGGCTCGCCCTACGTGTCCGGCTGTTCGGAAGACGACGACTGAAGACCTTGTCAGTCTGTGGATCGCCCATGTACCTGCAGCCCGAAGGCTGATTTGTCAGAAATGTTGCCCATATACGTCGTACGAACATAACTGCACACTCGGTACTCATCACGTACTTGTTGGTCTACATCCCTCTCATTCTGGAAACTGGGTACAGACGTGCTAGCTTGGTTTATTTCGTACACTCGGCAGATCTGTCCGTAAGAGCCAACTCATCCCCGTGTCTGTTGGTCTACACACGTTCGCACTACCCGTGTGAGCCTGTTCACTGTTGAAACCCAGAAAACCGCCTCGGGGCATCTTAGTTAACAGCCAGATACTGCACGGCGATTTCGAGAAGTCTTAAGCAGGGAAAAGTATAGATCTTATGACTTTAGCCGCTTTGGGCTCAGAGACATGCAAATTTTGCGCATCCGGACCGGCTTAAATCCAGTAGGTTGCACTGCAAAGAACGAGTAAACGTCCAACACGTTCAGTTAGTCGCCTGGATCACCTGCTTCATGAGAGCACCTGCGGGCGAGAGTGCGTCTCCCGAAAATCGGCGTTACCGTTTTCATGACAAAACTAGATCTGGTCCCCAAAACGGCTTCAACACGTGACAGAATGCAGTAGAGTCCACTTTATCAGAGAAGGGGCCTCCAGAAGACAATTAGCTTACTTCGAACGTTGGAACCTTGAAAGGGTTGTGAGCGTAGGACCGCGCACCGTCAACTGGTTCTGTCCAGCTCGGTATGATATCAGGTACGAATGTAGGTTTGATAAAGCTGAACGCATGGAATGGTGGTAAATGAGCTACGGTAGCGGTAACATTCGTCGAACGAACCTGGTGGGCCGCGTTATCGAATTAGCTCGATATGACTGAAGAAAGATATTTTTGACTGACCGGTCTGTAGCACGAGCTCATGCACATTCTGCTTGTTCTATTCCGGTTGACGTGACCGTGAGAAGCTCGTAACCGTATCAGCAAAAGTACCAAGTGTGATGACGTTATTTGTAATAATTCTTCAGAACGGCCATTGGATGAATCAGGTTAGTGCAATCGATCATGTCGATTCTGATTGGCTGTCGTTCATAAATTCGGTCGTATTCAGTCTCTTAATCCATACCTTACAACGAACCACATTGAATAGTGCGAAGTGGAGAGGTGCGTGATTGACTACCACTAGCGATCGCACAGTGTGGACATTCAAACTTTTCTCCTTAACCTCTGACGGGGACTGGTTCCGGTGGTAGTTTGTACGGTGCACACAAGTGGTTCGAAAGCGCCTAGGATATTTTCGTTTATCGTATGAAATGATCTGCTGGAAACACCCTCAGTGAACTTAATCAACGATTAAATGAGTGGAGGTAGGGGTTACCCTTAGCGGCAGTGCAACCAGTAACGGAACATACAGCTATTCCTTTTGTCATTTTCCAAGGTATTGTGGTTACTGGTGCCATACTACAATGTGTATGCTACAGGAGGAAAGTTGGAGGAAATTAAAAACCCTGCTAAAAAGACCACAGGGTTTTCCAACAAGAGCGTAGTTTACTTCGTTCCACGCGATTCTGGAAAATACGTTCAAACGTAGGTGAATCAGTAAATCAGTAACAATATACGTGTGTACTTCTACGTCCACGTATGCATCGTACGAACCCATGTAAGTCAGTGTCATTTCTAACCCAACTCAAATAATCCGAAAATCACTAGGTTCAATGATAGGTGTGACTTTTCAACCACACACGCTGTCAGAAAAACAGTACCCTGCTACTTGGGCTTATATTAGCATTGGAATGTCTCGCCCGAATATGACAGGTCGCTGTTCACTCACCCGAACCATCCTGTCAGACCAACGGCCACATTTCTAATGCAGTTACCTGTGCACGTTCCCCAACCAACCTGCTGAAATCCCCACGTCCGTATTCAGATGAATTGCCTTTTTAACACGTCATAATCAATAATACAACGTGTCCGACCTTTTGGCCCGCAAATCAAGGGATAATGTAAACTATGAAAGTGACTGTACTTATTCGATCAAGGTCTCGCACGTCGGCTGACATTGAACACTTGACACTGCGCCACACAGCCAATGTCTGACACTGTCAGTGATTTCGGTTCTGTCAACGACATTAGTCTCAGCGTCACCAACGCATTGCCCAGTTTATTGTTTAGCATGGGCCTCGGCCAGAAACACTGTCACCTCAACCATATAGGTGTTGTTTCACAGTTATATACGTCTTATCAACAGGAATGACTAATCTGTGTTAAACAGCATTCTGAACAAAGAATTAACGCCTAGCACACACCAGCACAGAACCCGCACAAAATCTGTACTGTGAAGTTAGCACTATTTCCTCCTCTCACGTACTACTTAGAGTTAATAATATCCATCGTATCAGAGGAAATTTGATTACCACTGTGCACTCAATTTTTATGAAATATGGATCTTCATTTTTGACTATCAAACTTTAATCATTAACAGGATTTTATAACGTGGATTACTGAATGCACATAACAAGAAATTTGTTCTTCTACCACTAGTGGATTGGATGTAGGCATCTGATATTCGTATATGCCATTCTCTCAAACTCCTAAACACACTAGTCAACCGCTGATGTGTTGTTGCTGACGCCGGTGATGATGGTATCGATGGTGATGCAGGTAGGTAGGACTAAGTGAGAAAGGAGAACCGCCTGTAACAATCGAACTACAGATTACACATTAGTAACACTGATCGATAGTGTTATCATAAGAAGAACTGTTGTGTCTAAACGTCTGATTTTGTCCGCATCCCAAACACGAATTGCAGGGTTCTCACTGAGGTCCACACCCGTGCGTGTATGCACTGTTGGCCGAGGACCCATAGCTTAATGGAAAGGATGATCCAAGCGAAGGTAATATTAGGTTAATTAACACAAAAAACTATTCATCACCAACTGAGCAATATGAGATGTCGATTGGTTGAAAAACAATCCGATAGAAAGCGGTGTTCAGTCAGCCACAAAACAAACTGCCGTTCAGTCAGACAGTACTCTTGCCACCAATCCATCACGGGTTAACAGATTGACAGTTTCTACTGAGGGCACGAGCTGGAGACAGATCATATTCACGTGGAGATTACAATGAACGGTTGACACATGTGAGCGCTCAGCAGAAGTACACAAGTAATTTTTAACTGAAGGGGTTCCTAATGGATTCGCCTTTGTTCTGATCTCTTTCGAATGAGTGGGAGAGTCGGGTCATCAGCTGTCAACCAAAATGGAGTAGTTGAGTAGTTCACCTGAGCCTTGAGTGCGATTAATTGGTAAAGAAATCCATTTTTTTAAAATGTTGTACCTACATATATTATATGGACCAGAATTGGGTGAGGATCGGTAGTGATTCCCTTGATTTGGCATCAAGTTGGATTATTTTAAAGTAGGCATTCAGATATAGTCGCAAATATTCATTATCATAATCTCTGTTTGTAAAGCTTAGGTTGTATACCGAAGTGAACATGAACTAACCGAACTTGTCAGCGGTGGGAGTGGGCGTGCATGGTCAGGTTGATCACTCGGCAGATCCACTGCTGTGGCACCACCTCCTACAGCCAATTCAGGATCATTACTCTTGGGCGTCTGGCTTGAACCCGCGGGATCGTCGATAGATTTCCTCGGACTCGTATTACCCGTATTGTGCAAGCGGGTGGTAAGTGAAGGCAGACTGCCGGGCGTGCAGACGCACCCACCCGACAATTTGTCACCTAACACACTCGGTCGACTTGAGTGTACTGGTTGTCGTCGAGTGATCCCCCGAGGTCGTGTTAGCAGCGGAGGCTGGTCTCGAGGGGCTAGAGGACGAATCACACCTCCAACTGGCTTCCACTTAGCCCGCTGTACAGCGTATCGCGTTCGTGTCAGCCTTTTGGTAGTGGACTGGATGGAACCAACCGAAGCTGCCTTCAGAACTGGATCAAGACTTGGCGGTTGCTCCGGTGTGTGGGTAGGGGTGGTTGTCGGCAGTGGAGTCGGAATACACCGCGGTCGGATGGTCGTGACAGGTGGAGATTTCCAGCGGTCCAAGTCAGTTAGAGTAGTAGCAATTTTGATAGCCGATAAGCTTGTCGGAGCGTCGTGATTTACTGAATGGCAGTCTCGCGTTGCCAACTGATTTGAGGTTGGCAGGTACTGTGGGAGACCACTGTCGCAATGTCCCTCTTCACCTGTGGTAGTAGACCACTGGGAAGTTTGGAAGTTCTGTCCGGTTGGGCATGGTTGCAAATTGGAAGTTGGTTCTGTTTTTTTCTCCACATCGTGGGGGGATACTTCGGTCAATTCCGCCTGTAAGTCAGCAATCTTCAAGCAGGCAGAGAAGAAGAGATGTCATAAAGCGTTGCATTTAATTGAACAGATTGCCGTTGCAGTCCCCAGTAATCAGCAAGAATAAAGTTACAGCAACATACGGAACACAAAAGGGAAAGTGAACATGCAACTCCAATGTGAAATGAGACTAACACATGAAACTCACGGCTTTTAAACATTCTTGGGCTAGTGAGTCATTCTTAAATGGAAATACAGTTGTACCGGTAGCATGTTTTCATGGCATGATTTTAAGGCTGCACAAAAGAGAAGAATCAAGTACACTACTTACAGTCATATTGCGAATAAACTTCCGGTTTTAGCTTTTAACCCTCAAACTGATGATTGTTTCGTGGCAGACTATGTCGAATTTTAGCTGTATAATACTAAGTTCCCTAAACTGACAAAGTCTGTCGTGTCAACCGAACACGACCGCTCCACCGTGTGAACGGTAATCGGTGTCTACCCGATAATGGTGAAGGTACAATATAGTTCCAGACTATATGACATGATATGATTAGTCAGCAATGCTTACTGTGAAGTTGTCCTTGTGGTTGATATGGTAGTTCTACAAGCACAATAGGTGAAACGCAGAATCCCCTCCGGATTAAACTATGCACAACTGAAGAACTTCTATTAAGACGCAAACTAATTTAATTTGCCTCACGAATTGGTTACTAATGAGGCTGAAGCAGAAGCTCGATAACAACACTATCCCAGGGGTAGGAATAGATGGCAAAGCCTCAATGTCCATCAGTACTGTTTCGTTCTGTGTTCACTTATTTTCTTGTTCTCGCAGAGCAGGTTACATCTGTTGCAAAAGATGGCGTCTGTCAAAGAAAGTACGAGGAAATCATCCAGCTTGAATGAGAAACAGGATTAAATGAGAGATCTCCAACACAGTTTTGATCCACTAGTGGACTTTGGTCAGGGGATGAACGTGAATGTTGCAGTTAAACCGATTTGCCGTATCACAGGTATGGGCAGCAGAGGTGACGGCTGTATGGCTAGGAAACTCTAATCTGTGCACGCAGAGGTATTACGATGAAGCACTCGAGTCGTCGTGACTGACCTTAATATTGGAGACCAACCGTTATTCATCAGACAGCTAAGGATTCAAGCTCTTCCTTTTTATTGTTTGTTGAGGTTCTTACATCTCCTGTAAGAGCGCTAATCATCCCTCTGAGGACTTCGTTCTGGTTCTGTAAGCTCACCAGCGTTTGTGGGTCTCAATCCACTGATAAACAGTTCACTCTAGACATCAGTTTACAAAGTTCCTCTATCTGCAGGCGAGAATATCGGTGACAGGTTTTCCTGATCCAGGTGAGCGACTCAGAGTAAAACTACGTTCTTGCAATCCCAATATCTAACTGGCTAGTTTATATCAGGTGTTTCGCAGTCCTGATTCACACTAGAGGCTTGTGGTCCGTGTGAAACTGATGGCTTAAAAAGTAAGGCCTCCACTTGTCCAACATCCAAACGATCGCCAGTGGTTGAATTCTTCCGTTCCAATGACGCCAATACTCAACTGACTAAGTTGATCTTGTTTTGATGTTACCCTAGTGCTACGATCATTGCTATCCGCCAGTACCTGTTTGCTAATTTCTTGTCACACTCGTATCAACGCCTTTTGGGTCTCAGTCTAGAATGATACGTTTTTCCGCCCACATTAATTGGGGTTTCCTCATAGTGTGTAAAGCAGATTTCCTGTTGTTTTTGTCGTACAAAATGTAGTCGTTGCGGAGACGTCCTCTTCCGGCTGCCTCATTGCCCTTCGTATGCCCCCCAGTGTTTTATTAACGGAATCGATATTGGTGACTAACAGGGTCACTTACGTGTCTCTCAACTCTTGCGACACTGAGCTAAGTCGTCAAAGTTCATCGGTCCGGTGAGGTGGTAAACACGGACTTACTACTGAGTAGCCATCGGGAAAGCTTCGATAAGCTGTAACCCCAGCAACTACCGTGTGGGATGGTGATCTAGCTGGAGTAGTGCTCCGTACAACAGTCTTCGCAGAATAGCAGCAAACACTGAGAGCTGCATCTCCTACTAAGGTCTTACACCGATGGATCTCGTCCTGTGAGAGAATCGGGTTGTTGATTGGCTGGCACAAGAGGAACATTTTTTAACAACCGCAATGTCTGCTAACGGACACCCGAACAAGTTTATCTTCAATCATAGCAACAAAATGACGGGATGACCTAGAGTCCACACAGCAAATGAAAAAGAGGTGTTCATAAAACTACACTTCAGGTGAGATTACTTATCCACTATAATGTGTTATCAGGTCCCGTTGGCTATGAATCGCACATAGCCTATGGCTGAATTGTGCTCCTTATCAATTCAAGGAATTCCTTATCGAAACGTGATGCACTAAACTATTGTTTCCTATGTCATTTATCAGTTCACTTGCAGTTGCAATGGTACTTATTTCGGCGGAACGGATTGGTGCGTATGGCCGAACATTTCACAAAATGATTGATCCACTCTCCCGAGCGAACGGACAGCCAAAGGAGCAGCCGAACTTGAAACCCAGCGTCATCAGTTGCGAAGCACATCCTAGCAGCCGAGTTAACCGGCCGAGTTTGGATTCTGGCTTTTGTGTACCGGACCCCAAAAGTGGTTTGTGCGTGGACAGCCAGCTTTTTGAGAGTGCGTGCGCACAGAGAAGCTGGAACCGTCCAGCAAGCCAATAGCCGTAACTGTGAGAAGAGTGAACTGAAGCGTTTTCCTGACTGGAGAAGATTGAGTTGAAACATGCTAATACTGACTAATTTTTGATCGATCGGGGCGAATCAACCGAAAACGCCGATCAACTGCTGTCTGAATGCTGTCTGCTCCAAACAGCTGAGTTGCCCGATGCAAGGTCGTGGAACAGGGCAGCGGCGAACTGTCTAATTAATACGCGGGAACACTTGTTGCTGCTGTGTAAAAGTGGTACTGTTTTCCCATAGATTGAGAATGCTTAATGGCACTCAGGTTGTTGCTGGTCTGGTCTTCACGATTCGGTAGCTCAGCTTGGTGCCTCAAAGGACACAAAGAAGCGACAGCAGCATAATCAGTAAATGATTATCACTGTGCTTATGTGTTGTTGATAATCATGGTGTTGGCAGACAAAGGTTCGCTGTCAGTCGGGTGAGTGAAAATGAGACTCGCACAGCGCAGCTTGTGTGTGTCAACTTGGCCACTCGTTAATCCATGATGGTCAAAAGTGTTGGTCCACGTGACTATTGGCGTTGCCAAAAGAATGCATACGTGAACAACACAGTTGAGGTCTAAAGTGAGTGAATAAATGACTTCAGTTCTGCATAATTAATTTCACATGAGACCATACGACTGCACTACTAACCGCCATCCTGCCTTTTGATTTCCGTACGGTGTAATATATGGCGGAAAGGACTAGGCAGCTGCAGCGTACTATATGATATGTCTACATGTACACCATGCTTCAAAAAGTAACCCTTGCTGGTTGAGTTCAGCCATTTACGCTCTCCTCAAGATCCTATCAACGATGCAAGTTTGAGGACACAACTCAGTTGACTGTATTATTTCTGTGAGGATGAGACTCGATCGCACACCGTCTTTATGTGTTCTGTGAGGGACAAACTGAGCAACAATTTTGGTCAAGCCGAACCCTGGAACTGAAATCAAATATTCTTCGGAAAGCGAGTTTAATTATATAAAAAGACCTCTATTTGATCATAGGGAGCTATTTAGTGTTAAAATATGACAGGTGAGCTCAAGAAGAATGTAGCCAATAGTACTCAGGAGTAAAGAACCGGGGGTCCAGTCAAAATTACTGTCCAACACAGATCCAAGTGTACTTAGGCTTCTTCAGTTCTGTTCAATGTGTGCCATGACAGCTAATTAAATGTGACCCCACTACTCAGCAAACCACACTGCTCCGCCGGTGGTCTGAAAAATACCATATGAACTAGCTAGTGGATTGGAGTAACCATACAACGAATACATATATTGCTTCAATTACTAACCCTTTGCGCTTGCCGCAAGACGTTCGTTATCACCCGACTAAGCTCGAATCGTACAGCAGCGCGAAGCTCCAACCACCGGTTCAGATCACCTTCGTCACGCACGCCGCTCCGTCTGACAATGATCGGGTCTGAATGTGAAGCACCCATCGCTGAGGTATCAGATTTTGTTAAGACCGTGATAGCTGACTTTTCAGTTTCACCAGCTTCTCCTATCCTTTGGTCACTGATTGCTTTCGATTGATCGAGTGCTTCACAAATGCTAGAGTCCTCGTGGTCGAATAGATCCAGCGTTGTGGAAATCGACATAATCGGAGAGTGACTACAATCGGAACTTTTACTCTTCACAACCACAGCGTCAGACCATGTGGACAGTTGAGAACCAGATTTCGTAGGAGGATCATCCACGTGCGATCGCGTTTGTTGTGGGCTAGAGGATGCGGACAATGTTTTGGCTACAGTATGTGTATGTGCATTCGGATGCGTGGCTATAACCATAGGAGGGCTTTGAGATGCCTGATTGAAACGAAAGTGAGTAGGTTATTTAAACAAGTAGCGTAATGACAAGTATGTAAGCTGATGTTTAGTAGACACAATTTGGAATATGAAGCTCCATCGCTATTAGTGTAATATAATATTACTATTATATTCGATTCAGTGTAGCAAGAGAAGCAGCTGTGTTAGACAATTCGCGGTACATTCATTTGTATGTATAAAGAGAGACTCAACGTGTGATACACTCTAACAAAATAGTAATTTTCAGATATGGTGCTCAAAACACAGCAACTTTCCTCACCAGTAATTCATCGACATTCGATACTGATGCTTTACATACACAACCATATGACATAATACGTACACAGAATAACAGTGAATAAATAGATCCATGAAATACGTACCTAATAAAACGAGGGATAGAAGGTTCCGTGTAGTGATCAAGCAGAACTGTTTGAAAGCAAATGGATATCAAACAAGCCGAGGCAAATCTACCCATTTGACATTAGGTAACAACTTCGAAATCCACAGTACGTATCTGTGAAACTATGAGCTACTTATGTATACAAGGTACCATTTCTGAAATGCAAATGAATTAACCATTCCCGAAATAAAAATAACGACAGCATCATCATCGAACATTCATCCAGGTGAAGAGTGGAAACAATAAACATGAAGTTGATTACCGCTCTTTTTGGAGACAGTTTACACAATATTGCCCTCCACTACTTACTTTCTGATAGCCATCGGTTACCGCTGGATCACACTATTTTTTCACTTGTGTGTTTAGTGTGGAGTTTAATAATATCCAGTCATATGGGGTATATGGATTTCATGAGAATTATACGCAGATATGCTAATGAGGAGCTGGCCAAGACATCGTTCAAAAGATAGACTGAAAACTCACTTCGTAACAAATGAAAGACGGAAGTGACACGTCTTCGGTATACTTCAAGAGGGGCGTGCGACGTTACCGAATCACCGAATTTACTGTTTTCATTAACTAAAATAAACCAATAGGTGTTATGCTGGCCCGATAGGAAGTCTTTTGAGAACCGAAACGGAAGCCAATGGAGAAGGTGGCCGATTCCTACAGGATTTATCTGTAACAAAAATTTTGGCAACCGTCCCCATCAAACGGTATTAAAGTTTCGGCTCGATAAAACAATGAGGTCGGGATGCGTGTAGAGAAGAAATGCTGCGATTCACTATGGCATGACAACTGCACGCAACAGCGATTGTTGTGACATCGTTGACACTAGACCAGTGCGGCTAGCCTAATTTGAAAGATGTACTTGTTGCTGTGAAGTATCGAGTAGCTCATTCTCGTTTAGATGGTCGAGCGACCGGTATGAAGAGAGGAGTGGCGACATCTGTCAAAATCAACGGGGACTGGGGTGTCTGGTGTCAAATAAATTACACTAAACGTTAAGTTTTTGGTTGGCAACATGACAAGCAACTTTTTATCAGGAGGTGTAGGAAATAGTAAAAACTACATGTGATACATTTTATAGCCTAATCCAGCCGAGTTAGACGTACTTCGACATTGTTGTTGCAGTTGGTATGTCCATGTATCGCGTCATCTTCTTGAGTTCGTGAATGATGTGGATTACGGACTGCATCTGGTACCAGTTTAACGATATGTAAATCGGATGACCACTGGTTGTATCTTGTTAAGTGTACGCCATCACCGTCGCCATTGGCACTTGCACCATTTTGTAGGCGGTGGCCTCTCGTGTGCGTTTTTGGTCGAATCTGGAGTTCATCTGGCTCATTGAGGTTGGCATTCAATGGAGGACACACTGATTCGTCATCATACGCTTGCTCACCTGAACGCCCTATCGAACTGTTCTCAGTTCTAAACCAACCACCATACGGTCTATGGGAATGACCTTCGGTGTCGACCACTGGTGCGGTACAAGCAAGTCTGGATATGTGTTTTTGTACCACACGATCGATTTGCCGAGACGCCTCGGTGATCAACTGGCAGACCGAGTGGAGGAATTTGTCCCGAAGCTGAAATAAAAAGCCATGAAGGCATAATACAATCACATTTCAATACATAAAACGAATGGGTTATCACGGATGACAAACCAATCTATGTCCTGATCTACTTGGGTCATTATCGTTCTAGTAACCACAGAAACGGAATATTCTTCCGTTTACTTACTCTCACTCACAGCTCAGCCTTGAGCTTGCTAGGTTAGGCGTCATAATTTTGAGTTTTGTACAGGCACAGAATCTCTTTATAACAAACTCAATCCTTTTGTTTCATTCTTTTCCGAAAACTATAGTTTATTTCTTGGTGTATGGCAGTTATCTATTGGTAGCAATCACTAATGTACAACTGTCATCCACGACGACTATGGACATTCGTTTAGCGTTCCAAACAAAAAGCAGCATGGATAGGGCTAACCAGGGAAGGAAACACCAAAGTTTCATTCACACATTTGAGCTCAACCGTCATTCACATCCTCGTTCAATTCAGGGGTTGAACAGCGGACTTCGTGTTTCGGGGATGAAGCTAAAGACCACCAGTCACTTGGCGTCAAACTATGCGTTAGCGTTCGACACACTTTATGCCATTACAGTCAACGCTGTTCTACCTCATGACTACGACACATGTCCATTATTGGTGTAAAACGTTAAGCGTATTCAAATATTTGATAATTAGTTTTTGTGTGCTATTTCACGCATCCAATGTTGCCAACGGATATGATATGGGAGAACCAGGAGACAGGACATTGGTGGCCATTAAGAACAATTAGTAATCGATAACAATGCTGCAGCAATAGGCATGCAAGACCCGTAGCTCAAGTAAAAACACAGAACACGTGCTAGTACACGGTGTCTTGCTGATGTGATAATGTACAAGTGGTTAAACGACCCGAAATTTTAGTCAACACACTAGACGTCAGATAGGTTGTCAAGGTCAGTCAGGGCCAATAAGAAGGCGACCAAATAGGGGTAAATAACTGGACATGGCATATGTAACAGTTGCGATCAAACAAGTTCACTCAATAAAGTCTTCAGAATCTCGTAAGTCATGCCGTGTCTTACGACCGTGAACTAATTCGCATAGACAGTGCAACCATATTGTCCATTGGTGTGGCTCAACTGCCATCAGGTGAGCATTCCTGGTTGTGGTTACTATAACAAAGATGTTGCGAGGTGGCGCAAATCCGACAACCCGAGCACTGAATCATGGGATCAGTGTGCCAAATTCGCCAAAGAAGTTGGATCGTGTGATAGACGTTCCGGTTTAGTCCCAGTGTTCCCTTTGCGATTGCATGACCATCACTGCCACTCTGGTGTGTTGGCTGTTTCCCAGTTAGTACTATAAGGTAAAAAAATTACATGAAACCAGTATTTCAGCACTATGGAGAAACCTCATCTAAGGGTACACTGGAATCTGTGCGAACCTTAGTGGCCCAGAATGAATTTACTAAATCCCCATTCTAACGGTCCGCCTCAGGTTGTTAGTTCAAAACTAAACGCAGGAGTTTAATGTTGGCATAATTTGATTATCTTCCGAATCAACAGCAGTCAACACTCACAAATCTTTGTGCCTGTACGCCAGGATGTGGCTATTCGGTCAGCCTCGTCAAACGCCGCAAACCGGTGCAACGTAAGAATCGATGCACTTAGGTGCATCATTTACAGTCCCTAGAGCACAGAACGGATCTCCGGATTTTTTTAATTGTACCACTTGTTTTCAATTGAGACCTAGTTATTCCTTGATACACAAATGGTGCAGGACATACTTGCTATTTAAAGGATCGATGTTCACAGCTTTCACATCTGACGGAAAGTGATCACAGTGTGGTTAAGTTTGTGTTTCAGGTCGACAAAGCAACTCTGACTTTGTACACGTTTTCTACCAACTACCAGATTCAGCTAGCTAAGAGCGAAAACCGGGGTAGTTAGGCTGTTGAATTTTTGTACCTAGCCAAGCAGGAATTAGTTGAATATGTGCAATGCAGTGAACAAAGCCGAAGAACGGTTGATGGGCTGCAACTGCGATGACCAGTGGAAAAACAGGCAGACACGTATGCCAACCTCGTGAAACAGGGGATAAATGTATCGGATTAGACTACAGCTCAGAACGTGGACTACGGGAATTTGTCTTTTACAGGCGTGCTGTTGATACCAGAACTTTAATATCACATAGAACGTGTGAAGACCGGGTACGCCACGAGAATGACGGACGGTCACCGTTGAGAATCTACAAGTATCATGTGTGAACCTGAATAAATTGTACTGAAAGCAATCCTGGGATTATTCGGGAAATAACATTCAGGGATCCCAACAGCGTTTTGTTCTAAACAACCTTTTCGTAAAAAAAACAGTTGAAGCGTTACCCAAGGCGTTTACCAACTCTTCATCAAAAGACATGATAGGCACTGTTGTTCTAATCACAGTACACGTTGGATTAACAAAGTTTTGCTTAGTCCGAAAATGGTCACAATAATTTTTAACACAACGTTTTGTGATCCCACACCTTCTATTCTCAGAACCCTTCCACTTAGTTACAAAGGGATTGGGGTCGGCTGTGGGAATTCCAAACCCGTCAACTACATCACTCGTTTATTTCCAACGCCATTGTTAATTTCAAATGGAATTTTTCATCGATATAAGCGTGGACAGCGCCGCTGACTTGTGTCTGTGAAAAAAAATCTCAACGATGAACACCGATTACTCGATAGTCTGACTGCTGGTTGACTTGCATCATAGCCAACCGTTCCTGTTCGGCTCGCAGTGTAACCGCCTGTTGTTTGAAACGCTGACGCCAACGACTAGCCTCGTTAAGAGCACGAAAACATCTCGCTTCCAGTTGCTCTCTCGAACTGGAATGCAAACCAGAGCGGGAGTTGTGGCAACGTGAACTGGTGCACCTCGTCGAACAGGCGACTGTGTCCTGCCCAATCGGTCTGTGATTGATCGCTCCCTCTCCGGGACACGTTCGAGTACGGTCGAACTTAGAGCGCAGTTGAACAAGTTTTCGCCGTAGCACCTAGCAAATATGGGACACAGTCCGAAAAATGCAGCATCAAACGGTTATCAAGAGAATTGATGGTGTATGCCTGTTATTGTGCTTTTGTCGCAAACATGACCATGACAAGCAATCGTTTTATTCGTGCGGCACGCACACAGTATTACAATGTATGGGTTGTGCACTGGAGTGAAATAAACAATTTACATGCTTAATTCAAACGTAATGTAGGAAGATAACACTTGTGGAAGCTCATCAGGGTGGTATATCGGCCAGTCGACATTCAGCGCAGTTTTGAAGGTGCATTCAATGAGAAAAGTGAACAACGATCACTAGCGTCAAGATTGTGCATAATAGATTTTACAATTTCGGTTCACAACTTCCTGAAATCATTAGAGCATAGATCTGATAATCGAGTGGAGAGCAGTAGAATTTAAACTGTTTTAAACTCACTCCACAACAATCATAAATTCGAGTGCACCTCTGAGTATTATGATTTAATTAATAAGTTAAATGAACTTCGTGACACTACAGGGGAATGAGATTAGGATTGCAGGGCGGTACACCAAAAACCTTAAGAATTAGAATGTTATCTCGGTATAGTACACAGTCTGTTGATAAGCAGAAGTTGTTGAGAACGGAAGCTAAGGCAGCTCGTGAACATGAGTTGTGGTTTTGTGTAATACACACTCGGAAGGACAGCGTTATCATCTACACTACGCACAAGTTCTCTCCAAAGTATCTTCATTCCGTGGGTCTATTTAGTTTGTTTTCATATCGTTCACGGAATGTATTTTTCAACCCATAATAATTGAGGCTATCAGGTCATTGCTGTTTCAGAAAAGTGGATTTATTCGTTCATTATTCATATACATTTAGCGTTCGATGCACATTTCACTTGAAGACCTTATAGGCAAGTGTCAGTTTGCTGCGTTGGTTACTGAATGGAATACTTGTCGATTGTTTCGATTCGGTAGGACTGTTCGTCATTGCTTCTAACCCACCTGCACTACGTGCTCTGGTCTTCTCAAAAAACGCACAACAATATCATTCACTCTATGTATACCCAGCTGTATCAGCTGAAAAACAGTCTTTCACCTTTCAGGTTTGTTCGTTCCAACCCTTCTTGACAAAACAGACAGCGAATACTAAAATGCTAGTCGCAGAAAATCCGGCTAATTTGCACGGTGTTCCAGCAACTGTAACTTTCGGTGGTCGACTTTTCACACACCTGGCGTTTGGGTGCCCGACTAAAGCTGTTCCAGCGCCTCATTCCGAAGGCACTATAGCAACCAAGGGTGATTCTACACATATGAGCATAACCCATTTTATTTAAGGAAATACCGACAACAAATTCAACCTATACATTGCAACTACAGTTTTGTCTCCTGCTATAATGACGCTGCTGTTTATTTTACCGTAAGATAGTACTGAAGGACTGTGTGACAGCACAGCCTCCACACGGAGTTAGGCTGGCTCAAGGGACGATACCAAGGTTGATAAACACTCCAAATCCACGCCGTGCTTCCCATGAGTAGCCGAAAAAGCATCCTTCAGGTTGCCAAACCATAGGGAATTAAAGACTTGAAGCTCTGTTAATCTAGTACTCCAAAATTTGTCAAAACTTTACATGCGCTTGTGATTCCCTAAGGTATTTCGTCGGGAAAATCAGCGGAGTGTAACTGGTTCTCGTGGTAACTGTTATGAACCCACAGGCCTGTCCACCGAATACACTTTATCTTCGTCCGGACTTCATTCCTAGAGCTAGCTAGGATATCAGTCGTGCGAAAAGCTGCCACTCCCAGCCACCCGACCACTTATCCAGTGAGCACCGCGTATACGATGGCCGCAGAAGTGACTAACCTAACATGTGGTGTATCCAGTGAATTAGGCGCAGTTTACCTCAAGCGCCGAGTACACTATCAACCTGTTCCACTGGCACAAATTCGAGGCTAGGTAGTTGATTTTTGGTGCAGTTCAGTATGACGGTTATTTGCTGGTACGGTAACTCGCTTTTGACCACGCAGTGAGGCCCTTTGTTTAGTACGTTGCGTGCCAAGACGACTGTCATTCTACACCCATTGTGCGGGCCAGTCTGCTGCCATTCACAACATGGGTTTGGAGTGCAGCCAACCTTGTGAAACACGCACCACGCTTAAAGTCCAGCCACACGCAGCAGTGGTAACGATGATCCGGTCCAGTCATCGTTTTGGTAATCGGAATACCTTGTCGACAGAAACACTTAAGTGATAGAACGATACCCTACTTTTAACTGATAAAGTGATCCACGGGACTGCCACAGTTCTGTGGCAGTCAAGGCAAGGCAGTGAGTATTGCTTCTGTGTATGTGTCTTAGTGTTTAAAATGTTGAGGCTGAACGGAAGAGGATGATAAATTGCGTGGTCAATAAACGGGACAATTGTCTTTTGGATAACTTATGATGGACACAAAATGAATGCTACGCACCCAACATTCAAATCAGTCCCTTTTCAAAAAACATTTCCGCTTTCGTTAAAGCTCGTAAGTCCTGTTCAAAACCTCACCACCACCGGGGTTTGAACTCTGATTTCAGTTACAATGAGGCAACCACATTGACTTCACATTAAACAATATGCATCAATGAAATATTAGTTCATTGTATCTTTACCAGAGACAGTCTGGGAAGTGTAGGTGAATGAGAAAGCTGAGATCAATTTGTCTCACTTACGTACCTTCCTAATACTGCTTTACACGGCCCAATGGACTAGACTGCCGGAACGATGTTGCCGGAAATTTTGTGCGTACGTTATAAAACAATGTAACCTCTCTGAATATACCAAACCTTACCGAGTAAGGATACTGTAATCACTATTGTCTGATACGACATAGAAATACTACACATGTTAGTACCATCGAACGAAGATTCGATCTCGGAATCACCTGGACTGCCGTCTCTACATGGCAACTAGTGTGCTTCATCCAGTCAGACAAAAAGAGGATATGCCTTTATTGATTTAGGTGATGATATGGTACATCGAACTCATGTCGGTCAAATGCAGTGCAATCTGAGCAACCTTGATGATAACATATGTTGTTGGTCAAAATGGATTATAAAGCAATATGCCAGGAATGGCAGATGTTACAACCCCAGTTTCTTCTATTAAAACACGCAGATGGGACATCTCATAAATAGAAAGCTAAGAATTTTTAAGTTATTTTGCGATAATGGGTTTCACATTTCAGTAACTGAAGCAAATATTAGAAAGACGACCGATTACAGCCAGTTTTGTGCCATAACTCTACCATTGAGATGTACGGAAATCTGGGGTGTTATTTTTACAGAGAAAACATTTGCTGCTAGATTTGTTTGATTGAACATGTGATGGACAAGAATCGTTTGGAGTGCGAAAACACGGCTTTTGGTAGAGTTGGTTTGAGCAAAAGAACAGATGAGTCTTCGGTAGTTCTAACAGTCACATCTTGTTTTTGTTCGCACGTGTTGCGGAAATTTTGGAATACGGATTCTGACATCCTTTGTTGAAGCTGTGTGAGAGTAACACCAGTACTACGCCGGTATCGCAGTCGGATTTGCAACTGACCACTCGAATTACGTCAGGCAACTTGGCTATGAAACTGAAGAAAATTTTTCGGAATATCTGCCTATCCGAACACTGTAGAATGTGGAACATAGCGCGTTTGACAGTTCCCAAATGGATTGATCAATCATACTCTGAAATAAGTCTTCGAACAAATCACGGCAATGAACGAGATTAGTCATGATGGAATAAACACTGCTGTCCACAGTAATCATTTTGATTCGTACTCACATCAACTTGCTCAACGCAAAATTTCGAATCGTCCTAACGAATTCTTTGTTAGAGTCTACGGTGACACAATCCTGTCAAATTGTTTCACTTTGGTTCTAAGGGGTAGGTGACCTTTGTTGGACTTGTTGACTGCTTTGTCCATCACCCCAGACAACACGTTGTCTGACAATGAACAGCAGAAAACGAGACATTTGGAATACTGCGCAATTTAAAAACCTAAGAACTCATATCCAAATCTTTAAAGTTTCATTATTATGAATGGGAATCCCGAAGCAGTTAGTGAATTGAATCCAACGCAGACATTTATGTTCCTATGACCCTTACTCGGAGTCAAGCTCAGGCCGAAAGTACATAATTAGGGAGTGACACAGTCATATTCGGAATTCATTCTGATCAAAACATTATCCCACAGCATGAGAGTAACTGGTTTAATAACAGCCATCACACCGCAGAAATACCGTCAAAATAAATTGGTTTCCTTAAAATTGTTCGTGCCCTCACAAACAAAATATGCTCTACTTCATCTGATTTACTCATTGTCTTTCAAAGTGTCATGGTATAGTGTGAGTAATTAGTCGTTGTAAATTCCCAACACCTGCCTATTCCTTTGCATCACATTTCTGCGACACCAGGATGCCAGAATATAAAATGCATAACCACTGTTTGTAATAATCATGAACCGTTTATAATTCGGTGTCTTGACTTACTGACAACAATAGTAAGATAACTGACGGCAATATAATATTCAAACTGATACCATTACCAAATGTAGTGGATATTAAAGCAGGAGCTCATTCGGAAGGCACTGTTTAAATAACAAGTGGACTGATCTGAGACAACCGGTTACCTGGTTATCGGTTTCCAATGTTCTCAACCGCTCCACATTAACGCGGTCAGTCGGGTGTCCATAGGTTAGTTGACGATGAATCTGAGCAAATCAAATTTATATAGATTATATTAGAGGACAGCCAGGAGTCGAAGTATCACTTCAACAGTGTTCGATCCAGCGGATCGATCTACACTTTCAGAGTTACTTACGTGCAGGAGTGTATCAAACAGATATTTAAACATACCGTTAGCATTTTATCCTTATAGGTAGGCTCCGACTAGCATCTACAGTAAACTGTCCGACCAGGGAAGCCCTGTGTCACTGTGTACGAAATGATTGAGGACTGTCCGCGGTGCTGATAGGATGCTGGCACGAACCTCTTACGTGATGGAAGGTTAATTGATCTCAATTAAGCCGACGGTTGTTAAGCAGCTCAAACAATGCTGAAAGCTATTTCGCGGTTCGCTAAACAGTCCGAAATGCGCATTGCAACCTTAATAAACCAAGTGCCTCTGCAAGTCTACTATGGTTACGTAGACTGAATGCGGGATAGTCAACTTATGAAGGCTGTAAGACGGTCTGTGTACTTAGGAAGTTAAATTGGCAGCAGAGAAAGTATCAGGAATGAGGCAGAAGCTCACTTCTGCAAACCTAGAGCAGTATTCGCCAATCTGGGAGATCTACCTCAGAGATGCCTTAGAAAAGCATCTCTCTGAGGCCCAACGGTTTCACACATAACGGGACATTGAGGAATACATTGTTTTGCGGTCCCGAAACATTGCCGTCCAGGATAAAAGACGTGAACGACTGTCGTGTAACTGGTCATTCATGTGTGTTCTATCGTATGCATCGAATGGCACCAGCAGGTGATTACCAAACGAATTTCGTTACCGACCTTAACGTATTTACATTTAGGCGGTTAAGTCATATACTAAGGGTGTCTGCTAAACGGCTATCACACCCATAACTCTTTGATGATGCACTGTGTGAGTGGCGAAAGGTGCCCAGTGGATAGATGATACCCTGGTTTAGAGCAATGAAAATGTTCATAAAGTGTTCGGTCAGTTCAGGACGGATTCGACTCTGGGGCCGGAGACATTGTAGCTCACCGAGTCGGTGGTGGGTAAGTTATGTCATATGGCGGCTACTCTGGTGGCGTAGCGTCAATGTTATCGCTGTGCAATCGAGTCTTCTGTGAAATAAGTGAGGTTATTGACGCCGTGCTTTCACTCATCACTTGTTTGTTTGTGTGGTTTAGGCATCTTGATGTTTAAGTATATCCATAGTAGTTGTTACATGCATCTACCACATTCACCTCACAGTAACCAGCAGCTCGGTCGTGCTGACACTGAGCGCTTCCATGACAATTCATCTGCCACCTCATTCACTATGAAACGTGCAAAATCTGCGTCAGCTGATGGCAAAACGTGACTGAGACAACAACCTGATGACCCAACCTTAGTAACAGATGTTTCATCGCAATCATTCGCTGAAGACGCAACAATAAACACAGTCTGTGATTTCCGTTCAACTGACTGTTTTCAGCAATGTGCTATCTGAAGGAATCTGCGACGGTGAACTTTCGTACACATACGCTTAAAACACATGTCCTGTACACATTCAGCAACTTTTCCCTCGACTGTTTTCCAATTCTTTAGAAGGGAGTATTCATGGGATAAATTTTGAATTTACTGCTTCTTCAAATCCAGGTGGACGATCTATGTGAGTGGGATCAGCAATTCTGAGTTGTGTGTTGTTCAGCTGTCCAAGTGTCACGAATCAAAACGAGAGACACCAACGCTGAAATTTATAGCGGTCATCAACGTCAAAGCAGTCAGAAATTTGAGACCTCTAAAGCATGCAAACTAGTGTAGATGTTTGTTATTGCGTAGTTTTCACATGTATTGCATGTTACGCCTGACAATTATCAACTTGTAAAAGATTCTTTTGCAGACAAAACTATTGATGCCTTGCCGGGCCAGTGCTGAATATGCTGTGGCCACAATCATTCGTGCATTCTAGGATGAATTCTAGGAGGTAGCCCAAGCGGTCTGAGTCCTGGTCGACTATAGGAAGCTGGTGGCCATGTGGACGCAGAAAAATGGCGTGGAGATGTTGCTGCAGGCAACGCGAAGCAGTCCCGCGATGGAGGTGCAGGTGGACGCTTTCAATAAAATGACTAGCAGTATGGTGGTACAAGGTGGCCTGGGTTGGATGAGGAACAGATCGTAAGATGTAGATACACTGATGCTCAATGTCTGAATATAGACGAAGCTACTTCTAGTAATTAGACTCCTTCCCCTCCCATTCTTCTTTCAGCTCCCGTTCTGTGCAGAGTTTCACTTTCATGATTGTGTAACAGCTAGTCACCAATGGGGCCCACTGATGTATTGCTGTCTGTCACGATGCCGGGTCTGTGTTACCAACTTACAGGGCTCAGTGAATAAAACACTATTTATTTCGGCTGAAGATCCCAAACGGTGGATGTTGGTGAATTAGTCAGTCGAAGGTCAACTGACAATGGTTTATGCCTACCTTAATGAGCTAATAAATGGGAAGCGGGGATTGGGAGTTAAATCCGTGGTCTCAGTAAAAATGAAGAACCAGTTTGATATAAAAACACTGTAGGAAACGCAGACAGGTGTATAATGGTTGTAACTGAATGACGCCAGTGTGACAGTAGAATTGCGGAATAACAGTAGACCAGACAGCTTTTTAAACTATCCGAAGAAATACGATAGACGAAGGAAACATGACAATTGACCACCTAAGTGGTTTACAACCAGAAGATTTCTCAATTCGAAATTAACTACAATGGTTATGTAATGTGCATAACGAAGGATCATTCTATCCGTACTCTTCCGTCAACTGTGCGCAATAAGGCACAATGAAATGAACGTATGAGAGGTTACTGGCAAATGTTCGAACTAAACAGCCATCATTCACTTTAGAGAAGGATCCATCAGTTAGTTAGATAATGGTAGACGTTACGTGCTTAAACAGAAGTATGGCCGGTCGAGTAAAGCAATGTACAGATAAGCTAAAGATATCGGGACTACAGAACATTACGTGACCTGTACGGAACAACTGGCTGGCACTGCTCATAACGAAAGGAAAACCGTAGAACGCATACCACTGAATGCAAACTGTCGGTGCCCACAATCTGGTTGTGCTGAGAGACGAGAACGCCGGTGGAATAACAGTAGTTTATTTATGAAATCGATACGAGTGGTGTATGTTTCGAGAACACCTCGAACTTAAACACTCATCTGCATACAACGATATCTCAGGACGCCACCGTTACCAATGACGAAGTAATATACGGAAAAATTCGTTTATTGCCGGAGTTCAGTCTGAATTTTCCGTATTTTCCTTCGGTTATTTCAGTAACCGAATAGTGCACCTCCTGATTATTTACAAGCAACATGATGTGAGTGATTATCCTCACCACTTGTCAGTGACGTGCTAACAGACTAAGGGCACATTAGCAAAGTTGTCTCTCTCGCGTCTGGATAGGTGATCATTGACGCGGAGTTCTCAGGTGAGAAAAAGATGCTCAGAATTCCTGTAAACTTAGGATTTCGCTAACCAAATACTAGTGTTTGGAGCCGAGGACAATGTAAAGATCGATGACTAAATGCATGCTTTGACCTCACTGCTGAACAGTAGTGATGTGAGTAGTATGGTGCGTGACGCTCGTCTTAATTACACTAGCTGTTGACACTAAGGTAACGTCAACAAAGCATTCATTCACCACAACGCAATACAGTCGTTTTCACAAATGAACTGCCTGAACTTAAATAAAAAAAATGCACACTTAGTAAACATGAGAAGTACCGTCGCTTACTGACCGCAAATTGCCCCCATCGAATGGCCCACTTTTAACACTGTCTGAGCATACGTGTGGCTGGATGCCGTAGAATCACTCCAAAAGAGATTGGAAAGAAGTCGTTCTGCAGATTTTCTGACAGTCGGGACTGCAAAAAAACGCAGTAAATTTGAACTCTTGTATACGATCTCCCACTGGCAATATATATCTTTCACGGACTTCCTAACCGGATCGGATTAGCTAACACCACATACCAACCGTTGTCAATAAAATGGGGCTCGCTGACGTGGAAGTGAACGCGCGTCAGTGTTTTGGCTACCGTCGTCTACGGTCGACAGAAGCTGACCGTCGAAATTACTTCGGCGACTGAATTGACCAAACTAAGATCCAAAATACAACAACGGTTGGCAGCATCTGTTCGAATTAGTCTGTCACAGTGACCGAAGGTAAAGAACCCCAGAACAAGTGTCTTGCGCTGCTCCATTTGTCGTTCCACTTACACATCACGTGTCCCGCTTGAACCCTAGAAAATAAACCGGGAAGTGTGCGTATATGGTCTTTGTGCCAGATGGCCAGTGCTGGTTAGCCAGTTGGTAGGCCAGTGTGAATTCGAAATCCCTGCTTTTCGAAAGAGAAACAAACAGACTCAAATGATAAGATCCAAACCGGGAAGAAAAGTTTGAACATACAAGACAAAAAGTAGCTCATATAGGAACACATGTTATTGCACTTTCGAAAGAAGAGTGAAGAGAAACAGAATTCAGGGTTTGGACTGAGAAACAAACAGAGAATCCACCACACAGTCTACCAACAAAGCTAATCGAAAGGAAAGTTAGAAGATCACAGTGATCCAAGTATATGAAAAGAGAAGCAAGTTATTTGCCGAATGAATGTGGTCGTTGATTCATGCGACCGAAAAACGGGAATAACCGACGTAACTCACTTGAGTGCAACGTACTCATTGCCTCTTCACCGACAGTGTAATTCAAGAAGGTTGATGAGCCACTAATCCGAGGCTGTCAACGTATTCGCTGCTGCGTTCATCGCAGCGCCATATATTGTCTCGAAAACCTCTGAAAATTATGGGCCGTTTGCGTACTGTGCGCCTCAATTCATGGTCGTGAATGTGTACATCACTGAACCGCCGAACACCTGTCCGGATCGTACTTCCCCAGTCCGTCGAATTCAAGGCAAATTCATTCCGACATCTATGATCAATACTACCAACGCGAATGACTCACCAGGATAACATCCCAGTGCCTCCGTCCGTGACGGCCAGGAGTTCGCTTACCAGCTTTCAGTGGTCCGCAATCCAGTCGTCACCAATTTCACGGACGTGACCTAGCCGACTGAGCTGGTTGAGCATCAGAATGGCTTCGATCTCTTGCAATCACCGAAGTGTCTGGGCATTCAGAACTACGCACGATCACCGAATATATATGATCCGTCTGAAACGTTGCAAGTGGAGAAGGCTCAGACGTTACACACTCCATTGGCACAGTGTCAAAGATTCACCACCATATAAGAGCGTGAACAGCGCCAGTGAGCGGCAGATACATCGGTCGGTTTTCTAATTCAGACTGAGTTTCTTCTACACGCGTCTTCAAAATGTCCGAACGCGACGCTATCCTTCACCACAGGAGCTCCTAACTCGTGATTCACGGACAGTTCTGCTGACGAATTGCTATCGAATTAACAGGAGTTTGTGTAGCGTCTCCGATGACGCAGATTTCGAATGCAGGCGCAGTAGTTCCTCCTGGAGGAGGTTGAAAGAAACGAAATTTCTTGCCTGTGTTGATATTCGAACAGAATTTGGATACCGCGGTCGCGACAGTCCTGACCAGTCGTTGAAGTTTTACCTCGGTGTGTGCAACTAGTGCACCATCATCCACAAGCAAATGCACGTGCACCGTCGGAGTATATGATCAGCTTGAAGCGTCGACACGTCGAATGGGCAGCAAGCACCCAGCTTTCTGCCGTTTAATCAGCACACCGTTCTGCGTGTTCCGAACAGCAACTGCCCAATGTAGACTAGATAGGGTTTAGTATAGGACACGACTGCGCTTCTGGTCAGTGAAAACGGTGAAATCATCGGGGTAGGGGTGCCACAGAGATGGCACGTTCGCCTTCATACTCAAACGTAACATTCTACTTAATCTGGTGAACCAACCTAAACATTCGAATAATGGGAACAGGATAGTTTGTTACTCCACCTGTGGGAGAAATGTAACTGGGGTTTTCTTGCAGTAACCACCCAGAGCCCCTGATCTAATGACTGATTCCAGACGGAACAAGATGGAATGTTTTCCCGGTCAACCCTACCCGGAGCCAGTGTATCAAAAGTGCCACTTCATTACCAGCGAGGCGCTTACCCCGTCCGTGGGCGTAGTGAATAAGACAGTGAGGATTCATTCCTGTTAGTGTTGTGTGCAGTAAATGTATTGTAAGCCACATGAACTTTGTAATAATTTGTGTGCGTTATACGGCCGTGTAGAATGATACGACTTCAGTTACGGTCAACCGTTAGGCGATCGGAATGGTCTTTGTTTGACCATATTTTCCGTACATCTGCTCTCGTAGGCAGAGGGGAGTATTGTTGCAACGATGACTATATCCACACGTTTGTCTCACTGCCCAAGCACCTCTACGCAGAGAGTAGTGCGACAGACATCTGTGAGCTTAACTGCTTTTCGTTCGGCTGCTGCCCATTGGCTCACCTTGTGTGGTTGAAACCAGAAAAAGCGAAATCCGAGAGCAGCATGGTCCACTGGATCAGAGCAGCACGCAAGCGTGACCACCATGCCAATTTAGTAGGGAAGGATTTCGCATAAGGGCTTGACTCCGTGCGCTATGAGGCTTTGTGAACAGCGTCTGATAACATTAGCTCTCTGGGTGAATTTATCAATTTAGTAAGAATGTCGCATGTGAGTATGTTGGCGAAAGTGGTATCACACCAATTGACTTCGATGAGTTTAACATTGTCACTGGCGTGAAGCATGATTGTATTCCAGTCCCAGCCCCAATTGGTGTTCATTTGCTCATGCGAAATCGGAGGATAATGCGGAAACTGAATACCACGCAGTTCGTTGCTTACTCAATATTTGATGTTTAGACCCCACAAGTCGGACAGATAATTCGGCAACTTACTTGCTTTTGTTTGGAGATGATATTGCATTATTCTCACACGGCAAACATGGAGTCCATCAACTGGGTGCGATGTGTGTCCATCTGTCCGCGGATGACAGTGTGTTATTTGCGCATAGTGAAGACGAAGTCTACCAACTGGCCACGGCCCTCAGTACGGTGTTATCTATATTTCGCTGGGAAACCAACACAAGTGGAGCAATTCGGTTCTTTCAACCTGCCTCGGACGAACTTATTGTGCCATCACCCGGGGTCCGTATCAATGCAGACATTGCGGATCCCTACACAGACATCTGCTAAGTGAGTGGCAATCTGTCAACGGATCTGTTTACGTTTCGTGAGTTTGGGGCTCGTGTGGTGAAGGATAGCGTTGCGGGTGAACGTCTTAAAATGTGTGTTTGTTAGAACCGTACGTTAAAGTGGGGGCACTGATTTGTTTTTTTATCGCTCAACGATGCTGTCCGGTTCGTTGCATTTCAGTGGAACTTGGACAGTGTATGACCGAAATGTGTGGTATCTGATACGTTTGTGATGTTAACTATGCATTTTGTGTATTCATTTGTACAGCACAATTCGGAACACTGGGATATTTCGGATGGGCCGAAGTAATAGTGTGGGTTTATTGGCTAGGAGACGTCTGTAGGTCGGGTGACGACTGGATTCGGAAGCAGATGTTTTACAGACAAGTGAAAATAGTTACGCAAAGTATGACGTTCAAAAACTGCGTTACTGAGATTTTATCCAATCACGTCCTTTGCGTTGTTAATATTAGTTAACCGGGTGGTCATCACTTAAACGATGGTTGTGTTCGACCCATGTTTTGGTCAGTCGGAAACGCAAGATCTTGAATTCAGGCACGGGTGTTATAGACCATAATGAAATGACTACACGTCCTTGCAATGAATAATATCTTCCGAGCGTATTCACTGTGTACCGCTGGCGAAGTGTGCATAGTGCCCAGTTGAATTTCGTCATTCATATGCGTTTTCTTGTTCTTATCAACCAGCAACCACCGTCGTTTCGCAAATCACTCTTTCCATTTTTCAGATGACTGGGTCATTGTGACCTTCTACCCATTTTCCCCCTAAATTTTGGTTTCGTGTTTTCTGATGAATACATTGTTTGTCTCTCGGTTCACCTTTGTACGTTATCTTTCCTGTTCCTTCTTATGCGGTCCACTAACGTGTACTCCTGTATTGAACTAGTTCTTGCTTTATGTTTTCAGTATTCTTCTTCTCAGTGCACATCTTACCACTGTAGTCTCTATTTCTGTATCCGATAGGTAAGGATTTCGTTTTCATACTACCCAAGTAATTGATTTACGAACATTGACCGGTCTGACATAATGACTCCACAGACCTCCTGGTCTAATTCCTTCGGAATTACAGCGTACATGTGGTATGTGAGTGGGACTTCAAGCGATGCAACTTAAGCCACGTGTGATTAGTGCTATGCGTAGTGGTCGTTTGACTTTGACCGTTGTGGAAGAATAATCCGAAAAGGATGCTACCAACAATGTGACACTTTCCAGACGTGAACCACAGCAGCACATCGAACCTAAATTTCGGGGAATCTGAACCGAAAGGTGTGACATGCTTGAAGAGTAAGCTAGAAAGTGAAGTTCGAACCAAGACCTGATATTGTATCGGTTGATCATGGTTCACTTCGGTGGCTGAGTACCTCATAAGAAAGAGTACTGTGTAGTGTAAAAACTCGTCAATGGACACTACGGTACCAGTTGAAGAGAACGTTTATCTTGCTGAAAATTATGACGGTCGGGAAGATCAAAAACTGTGGGTGACAGTTACAAACGTGCTGAAGTTTTGCAAATAATATTTCAAAACGGGAACCATCTATGCACCGTGATTGACAGATGCATACCAACGTTGTGCATTCACATTTGGTGTAGGGCATTTTTGTGTATTGTGTCCTCGGTGACTGATAATAAACAACCTACCAAACCAAACAACTATTGCAAACGCTGTAGTTACTCATTCATTCGTGTCAGCATCGCATCTACGTAAAAACCCGAAAAGCGACGAGTGAGCGAGCACTCCCTTGCCAGGTTGAGCTGATACAACACGGCGGCCGTGAACACGCTTGAAAATGGACAGCAAGATTTCATCGGATGACCGATATTGAGTTTGTAACTGCGGTTGCTCACATTTATGTGCACTTCTGTGGGATTAATTTGTTTCACGAGCTAGCTGAACTGAACTACTTCCAAACAATTCCATATACGCAACGGACCTTGGCAACAGAACGACGGAGACGAAATCCGACCTAATCCATCACAAAGCACATCATGAAAACAAATCACATTGTTGACCCGGCCAACTCGTTTCAAGTTCTGTTACTTAATCATAACCCCAAATTATTCGCTTTCTCCGAGGCAATGTTGAACAATACTCACCGTCCGGTTTTGTGTGTGCATAAACTGTTGCCTGCCCTGGAACTGACGACAGTCTCTGTTTCATGTAAACCCAATGGTTGAATATTTTTACTGTGTTGCTAACCGCATGTCCTATATATTCTAATGTTTTACGTTCGTGACTGAAGAGAGTAAACGAAATGTTAACATCTCGCGATGTGTCTTCCATCGCTACTGGTGAATTTCATATACCCTGACGAACCTTAAGAAGGATGAAGTTTAGTAGTTATTTACAGTTAAGTTGGACTAGTCGTAAGTATTATTTGTGGTCGAACATGAATCATTTTCAATTTATTGTAACCTGATAGACTAACGCAGATCAGCATGTTGTCGCTTCTATCTCGGTAGTGGATTAACTGCAAATATTGATCACCGCCTTCTGCTGTGTCCTGCATTCACCACAGAAATAGTTCACTCAGTGATCACATGCATTTAGCTCAAAAACCTGAGAACCCAGTCACATCGACAGAGAGCAGACAAACATGTATGGTCAGGGGAAAGAGATTAACTGTCCTGACAACAATGCGAATGCAGTTGGTCGTGAGAAAATGACGAATTTCTTGCGTCTCAACGGCGGCAGTAATAACAGCGCGGTTGACCCTAAGGTTTTAGAAAATGGGCTTAGCTACAACAGGGTCCTCTTCCTCAGACATGACCCATGTCACCCCAACAACAACCCAGTTACTGGTGTGCAGCTGTGTTATGTTCCTATATAATAATATTCACAACGCATATTTGATCGATTTTGGAGAAGATGGTTAGCACAACGTAAGATATCCTATGTGAGGGTATTCCTCTCGCTTTGCATCACTTACGGTAGCGATATGAATACGAGCTATTTATAACTTAGGACGGCAACAAGAGGTTGAGAGCAAATGATACAGTGACAAATGGATGACATTCAAGCCATCCGACAAGTTGGTGTCATACTACCGCTATGGTCAGGCAACTGCATGCTTCCATGGCTTGCTAGTTACGAGTTCCTGATCCAACGATTAAACAGCGGAACTTTCGAATCTAGCCGATATGGATGATGGGACTTGGGTTAGTTTGGACAAAACTTCAAGCTTCAGATTGACGTGAGAGTACGTCGCCATTGATTAAGAAGTGGGATTGTTAATCACTTACGATGACACAATGAAAGAAGTGATCACTACTTCAAATGAGCCTAGAGTTTGGCGATACATTCTGCGGCAGCAAAATGCACGAGGACTTTTTCGTCGAGTGTCACACTGCTTTGAGTGTACCAGTCATGATTCTAACTGACACTATCGGCTATTACAGACGCACCACCTGTTGTTGAAGACAATCTATTACTTAGTGAGAAGAGTGGATACGTACGTTCCATTGCGACTCGAATGAAACTCATAATTCTCTTTGTCGCTGATGGTAATTTATACCAAAGCTCTGTGCTGAAGGGTTCCGCGACATCTCCCCTCAGTCGTTTTTTAACTGTTGGCTTCTTACAGCTCGCAGAGTTTAGAAAGTTAACTAATTATGAAAATGATGGTCGCAAATATTCTGTTAATTGCGGACCAGTTGGATTGTTCTCAGTTGCCTCCGAAGTTGTACAGACCATTCTTGAAGAAAACCTGTGTGATTATCAGAGGCGCCTCGTTCCGCTGCTCAAAACTTCATTCGGATTTTCGCTTTTCGTGAGCTTCTGATTTACTCACAGGTAGAGAACATTGGGCAGAAGCTGTCAGTGATACAAGAGCAACAGAGCCATATTTATGGAATTCTCTAATGAATTCGACCAAGTTAGTAACTCGATTCTGTGTGAGAAACCATAAAAGTACGGGAACAGCGAGTACCAAGTTTACAGCACACCCCGAAGATTGCCACTTTTGTCTAATGGTCGATCACACATTCTGTGACTAATGCTAGGTTGGTGATTGCGCTCTATAAACGCAGCCTTGTGACTATCGTCATTTGCCCCGATGTAGTCAACTCCTCACCTTCTTCTGGACATCGTAACTCAACGAACTCGTTGTATTTACATGCTGTTTCAACTTCACTTAGTGGTGTTCCCTTCAAACAACACAAGAGTTAACGTGGTCACTGCTCCATTAGTTATTTTTATTAAAAAGTGCAGATTTTACCATGTAAGACTTCGACATTTCAACTGACCAACGGATCACATCAGTGCACATAGAACTGCCTGAATCTGGAAGCAGTAACCCTAGTTTCTGGTTTGGACAAATTGAGGTTCTCTCTTTGATCGAGATGCATTAAATATCGAAATATGATGTAATCATACATTATTTAGTCCAATCCAACCGAGATCTCTGAAGAGGTCTCGGATCTTATCGACAACATGTTCGAAGACCGGTCGTACGACAAGCTGAAGGACACCTTGGTTGGGCGGGTAGGTGTTTATGAGCAGCAAATACTAAACCAACAATTTCCTGAAATACAGCCAGGCTACCAGAAACAAGCTCAACTTCTGCGATATAACTGAGGGCAAAAAGATAGATAAAACTATTTTTCGACGGCCCCCTGGATGACAAGTCTGCCAGCACCAACCTGCAAGATTTTAACTACTTCCAATATCGTCGTGTCTATAGGGGAGCATACCGAAGCAGCTGGCAAAATGTTGGATTTCCAACAGAACCCCAATTAGCGGTTGCAGTTGTCAACATGACGGTCTGCGGCATCAAGTGGGGTTTCCGACCTAACAGGTCAAGTCGGTTGCTCGCAGAGTGCACTTTCGCCTGGAAAGGTCACTGAGCCTATGTGGGGCACCGTCTCGGCATCTGACGACGCTAACACACGACAACCGTGGTCAGTTTTGGTATTACTGCGCGTTCGGTCTTCCGGAAAATAATTGCAATCAGCCTCACACCTTTATTATTGTGTTGCGGAGCAGGAAAACGCTGTGAACAGGCAATGATGACGTCGGCAGTGCCTGGTGTCTCCTCCAAATGCTGTCTTTCTACATCCTTGACAGACTCACAGGCTACATCTTCGCGCTGAACAACGCTGCTGAGGTAAGAGTAATTTTTTTGTTTCCAGAAGATGTCTCCTGCGCGAGTCAATTGTAGTACTCTTGATCGTGAGTTGATTTTCATCCGTTCATCCATTAGGCATTTTTGTCATTTGTTGGAGGGAGAAATATCACCGTTTTGACGAACTACAGGCTTTTAATCTATGCCTCGAAGTTAGGATGCAAATTTTGATATTGGTTTTATAGCGCAATTTACAACGAACGTCCGACACGTAAACGGAAGCTCCAACGTAGTTGATGGTGCGTCCTCAACACTACAAGTTAGCGCGAATTCAGGACCGCAGTTCATAAGCTTCGAGAAGATAGCTGAAGCCCAAATATCAGATCCTGACTTTCTATCCTTTTGCATCCCGAATTTTCAATGTTCCCGTATTCCTTGACTTTCTTTCGACTTCGTTATTGAGTGTGATGCTTCCACAGATATTCCACGTGCAGTTCTACCTCTTCCTCTTCATCGACCCATTTTTCTCCATTCCCATTCTTTGTCTGACGCTAGTGTCCGCAGCACATTCAAATTAATTGTTGCTCGTTATGTTCGACCCAGTAGGAGCAAAAGTTTGCATTATTGGGCCAAAATATGCTTCCATCGCCTGAGGAGCAATGAACATCGCCACACCGTCACCTCCTCTAGGCACTTCCTTGCTTCGGATGCAGGTTTTTCTCCTGTTTATGTTGATTTGGTTGGTTCAGTATCCTCATCAAACGAAAAAACATTCCTGTTTACACGCGTCCACACATTTGTGCGACGGCCTGCTACCGTTCCTATTGGTAACATTTAGTCTGAGACGGTAGCCAGAATGTTTCCCAAACGCTAGATTCCCAATTTTGTCCCCACATTGGTAGTAACTACAGATAGAGTTCCGCAGTTTTAGTCAGCTCTCTTTCGTTACTTAACCCGTTTGTTGGTCTGTGAATGCATCAGGACCACTGCATACTATCCTGTTGCTAATGCGATTGTTGAATGTTGCTACCAACAGTTGATAGCATCGCTCATGGCACAGTTGTCACAAAGTTGCCGTTCGGTTTACTGAGCATCAGATCCGCCCTCAGAGAAGACATAGTGCTCCGCCGCTGAATCGGTCTACGGAACTACATTTCGTCTCCAGGTGATCTTTTCAATCCAAACACACAGGCTTCACCAGGTATGACGAACTACGCGACCGCATCAAATCATGTATGGAAGCGACTCGACGGCATTATTGGTCCCAATTCGACCATCATTTGATGGCTCATCCAAAATGACCTCACAAAAGAATGAATTTTCCTCCATGGAACGTACCGTAAAACTTGTTAGAGTATTGATGGTCTCAAACTGGTCTACATATACCCCTCCCAATAACTCCCGTTTCACCACTCTAAATACGTAGCTCAACCAAGGGACCATGAATTATCTATCCCTCAACTGCTCATACATCTGACTGTTCAACCATCACTGGCAGTTAGGAAAAAAGTGCATTTTATCCTCATCCGTTCATCGAATAAATTCACACCACATTATTGCACTCCACCCATCCAACTATGCGTTCCGGTAGACATGCTGGTCTGCAGTCAGCTTTCGTTGATAACTGATCTGTTGCGCACTCTTATTTATCGAACGATTATTGAGCATTTAACCTTCAAATATGCTCTTGGGGGTTAACGTGAAGTGTTTTTTGCCAAATATCAATACTTTACAACTTTACAGCAACGATTTCGCCCTAGTCTTATAAAGCAGCACTTTCGGACCACCCTTGGCGGGTTGTTAAAATTCCTAAAAACGACCACGCAATCCTGTGTAAAGTTGTGTACGCCGGTCCGCACTCCTGCTTGCTTGTGCAATCGTTTTATAATTCAAACATTTTACCCAATTTTTCAAATCCTTTCCGAATACGTGTGAACACCCTTTTGTAAGTCCAACTCTGATTACCCTAATATGCTCAAACTGTGTAACTTGTCGGTTGTGTCCAATCATTTCGTTACCACTGATAGTCCAGTAAGGTACGCCCGCATTTACTTGCGCCAATCAGTAGTTCGTACTCAACCATTACATGTGCCAGAAATTCTGTAGTGTGCCAACCTTCACCGCGACCGTCTGCTGATTATAAAAATCCGGAATATGGTAGGCACTGATACCGAGCGTGAGAAGATTCACCACTAGACTAATGGGACTGGGTGTCCTTTAACACACCTGCCTGTGAAGCGATGCACGCGTGCCGCTCTCACGAGAGCAATTGTCACTTTGAGGATGACAAAGCTGAGTCTCACTGGACGTGAGAAAGAACTCAAAACTTAATTCTGTACTCGGGCTACATATTCAACTACTCGAAAAATCTCGTACTGAAGAGGATCCCATAATGTCCAACTCCTCGATATGCCCAAATATTTAAGTGAACTTTAAAATGTACTGCTGTTACCTGATTAAGAATATTCGGTCATCAGTAAGGTTCAGCAAAGGTCGCCAAATCGGATTAGTACATTTAGTTATTAGACGTATCTGGACAAGTTGCGTGAAGATGAACAACTGTCGTATGTTTCATCAACATTGTACTTGTGGCCCACGCTTTACGTATGCGATCGTCAGCGAACTTAACCATCAATTGTGTGAAGTTTTGAAGGTTGGCACAAAGCAGCCCCTCAAGGGTCGATAGCTGAATCTACAAAATCGAACAAGTCACTTGACTTTCAGTCAGCTGTTTTTCAGTGTGCGTGTATGTCCACTCTGGATAACCCCACCGAAGTCTATCCTAACAGTCTCATCGCAGGACAGTTCCAAACACAGAATTGGTTCACATGTACAAAATAACATGTTGACATTTCAGAAACGCTAACTATCACAAGGTTTCCCGTAAACGTACACTAGTTCCAGCCTTTCAGTGTAACCGACAATCGATTTTTGCCTGCCGTATGTTGAGATGCGCTTACAAGCTGCTTGTTAAAATGCATTCGGGTGTATCTTCTGATTCTAAATTAATCAATTTCTCAAGTCTACACTTGTGCTTGCTGATTTCACTAAGCCGCTTGAATGCAAACATTTTTCCTGACATCGACTTCGCCCTAACACTAAGACACACAGATGTACACGAGTTTCCATTTTTTCTTTCTTTAACCTGTGGCGTTTCAACGGATCCAATGAAGAGCAGTCTATTTTAACACCGCACTAACAGAGTGCTTAACACGGATCATCTCCTGGCTTAAGTCGAGTGGAACAATGTACCTATTTTAGTTAAAGCTTTGCACTCCATGACACTTTTTGTGTCGTTTGAACTCAAACTTTTAATCATATTCTTCCGATGAAAACGTTTATTTTTAAATCATAAATGGCTGCGTAATGCGACTGTGTTGGTTGGTGTAGCTAGATATGAAATAAGGGCCACTCACTCTAATATATTATCTTATTCGGCTGAGATAAATGGACGGTGGCGGTTATCGTCGCTTACTCGACGCAGACTGGACATGAGTAATGCGACACCCGCTACGTCATATTACAAACCTTTGAAATAATTTCGTCAATTTGTGACCACGTGATGATGGCAGTATCTTCTTGTATCGGTGGACTTGATAATACTTCCGACCGCTTCGGTGTCTGTCTTCGTGAGTTGGTGCACTCACTTGCCTTGCGTGATTCGCGCCAAGGTGGTGCCGGGATATGTAACCGTGTAAGGCTCTGTCGTTTTGTCTCATTTTCTGTTCTCGCAGATTGTACGCTCTTTGATTCCGGTTTCTGAATGAACCCGCTTCGGTTCAGCAAACTGAGCATCCCTGCTAGTTGACAATAGAACCATCGTTTTACATCCTCAGTCTGTTGTGTTTTCTCGTTGTTCTAAAGGAACATATGTGAATGTGTTGCAAATGGTTTCATGCTGAATTGGGCATGTGCAATGCAAATCATGTTGTTTACGCCAAACAAAGTTGTTGAGAGTCAAGTGGTGGGCCGAAAGCCTTATGACTACCCATCTAACCTGATGGAATAACTATGAGTAGTATATCACAGTATCACAGGAATGTATCACAGCCGATGACGCGTCTACACCGATGCAGTTATTCAATCTTCTCTGTAAGTTTACTTCCCCAAATATCTACCTTTAAAAAATAATCCAGCATTGATGCCAACAATGAGAGCTCAAGCCGCAGTACACCAAACTTTGAGTCACACCTAAGTATTTTGAGCATATTTCAAACCATTTTCCTAAGCACACTCATCCTTGCTGTTTCTTCTGCACAGACACATAACAGCAAACTGGAATAACTGAGAAAGTTAAACGAATTAATCTACACATGCAGATACGCAAATTAACTAGTATACAACGAAACCTACGTAATTTGTTTCAACCTGATTATAAATGTTGAGCAAAGTGTTGATTTTGATGCTACTCTCAAAAACCACGCCACTTCGTATAATTATTTTTACAGTGAAAAATGTTCGCTGCTTTTGTCTGCCAATCTAGTGTAACGTTTAATCAGAAAAGGTTTTTTCTTCTCTGTATACAGTATGTTACTTATGAGAAGCAATGAGAAACTAGCAGGCTCTGCCTAATTGTAGAAAGATGTACTGGCAACAAGTTGGACTACTCATTTTTCTTATGTATTCTATTAGAAACAATATTGAAAGCTGTATGCCACCTTATTGGTTGTTGCAACCACCGTGACGACCGAAAACTTTCCTTAACTGACTCTGTTTTGCATCTAAAGGATTATCGAAAGCGTATTAGGTCATATTCATTTGCACAATAAGCTTAACGCAGTCACTCATTTTGTTTCATGACGAGAATGCCGTTGAAATTTTCTCATGATTAGGAGCTGTTAAGATGGATTTTCGCATAGACGTATTCTTATGGTCCAGGTGTACTTTGTACTGCCCATTCAGAATCATCTGATGAGTTCAATTTGCATTGTTGCCAAGAAAAACAAACTAATAGCCATGTCAACACTAACTGGAGATCACTCAGAACTGATAGCACCTCTCGAATTTCCACAAAAATTTCAGCCACCCTTCCAACACTGTACTTGAGTTTCGCTTACTAACAATGGATAGTGTCTAGACATTCACCTGTCTGGTAATCCCATCTATTCCAATGTGTAGTTGTTTGGCACAGCATATGTGGTGGTCAACATGTTCGCCAAGATTTATGGTGAACGTATTCTCATTAACACCCTTGGACACCAGTGTGCATTTCCACATAACCATAATGGTTGGAAGACTCGCGTTACGGCATGCATATATTTCAGTTAATTTTATAAGACTCGAATTTTCTCAATCTTAGCACTCAAATAGTATTCAGCACACACTAGGCTGGTTTGTGATCGGTGGTCGGCTGTTGAATGTTAGATATTGAAATCTCGGTTGTGTGGTCCAACTCCGATCTCACAAGTGTTAGAGAGTGTAGTTACTGTCTTGTCATACTACGAATCGACTTAAGTTCAGCAAGGCGAAAACACTCATGACCCAGTATTTAGTTTGGAACACTGGTTCATCCCTCTGCAGAAGACTGCTGCAGACTATTCGAACAGCATACGCCCGACCCTAGCTAACTTAAGTCCAATTCGTACAGTCCTCTTGTTAAGAGGCGTATCTTTTAAAATAACAGCCAGGACACATCACGCCGCTCCGATCGACCGGTCCAGCTCGGATGGTGTGGTCGTGGAAGGTCGGATGATCCCACACAGTCATTGGCTATTAACCTAGCTTCTCTCCGTCGTTTCCTACCATGAAATTTTTTTGATTCAAACGATATTTCACCACTTTGGTGTCTTTTTAATTACACTTGGCCAGTAGATATTAGAAAGTCACAGGTTCTTAGGGACAGCAGTAAGCTAACCATTCTATTCTAACGAAAGTCTGGAGTCAGTTGATTCATTTCTACAGAGTAGTGTTGGATCCAGTTTGCAACAATCCTGATGAAGGCCACCCGAGGTGGTTGAAACGTAGAGTATTACAACTTGCTCGTAACGTTGTGTTGTTCCCAATCTGTTTAGCAATAACACGTTAAACACGACGCCCAAACTCTTCAACTTCATTCTTACTAAATTTGGTGTGGATATCTGGCAACCCATTCTATCCGCTGGAGCACAGAGCGAATCTCCCGATTTTAGATTGTACCGCTCGCTGTCCATTTTGGCCTAGAGTTTCCTTGATTCACAGGTAGTGCACGGCATTCTTGTTATTTAGAGGATCGATGTTCACACCTTTCACACCCGACAAAAAATTATCACAGTGTGATGAATTTCGTCAGCCTAACTACAGCAGCCTGGGGCATGTTCCCTGTATGTTTTTTCTTCCCATTCCCCCTTACAGCGATCATCAGTGGGAGCATTTTCCTCGACTAGGACTTTAAAGAAAGGGAAGAGACGAGACTCAGTTACCTTAAAAACCACACCCAAACTCTGATACTGATCGTCAATGATCCTACATCTTACAAATAAACAACCAAACTGTGAGCAAAAACGAGGCTTCATCAGCTGGACAGCTTCCGTCTTTCTTACAACTCTTACTGCCATGCACCACTTCATGTAACTGCCTCACTCTAAGTACTATCAAACAACGGCAGCGTTCATGCTACTGAATCTAACTAGATGCCATCTCACTTAGATTCTCTCGTCACCGACTCTGTGAGTCGTGACGGCTTCAGCCGGGGAGACGAACTCGACCCATAACGTCTAATTCTCTGGGGAACGACTTCGGTTCCTTCAGCCAAGTGATCATCTGCTATAGAAGTGCTAAAATGTTGAGATGAACATACCGCTGTGGTAGAATGGTTGGGAGGATTGGGTGGTCGAAGCCTTGATAGAATAGCGGTTACCGGACAACAGTTGTGGCGACCGATGTGAAGAAGGTTAAACGAATATGATTGATTGCCTATTTATGTGAAACAAAGTGATCGAGACGATGAATCACTCCCCAGTTGTGAACACGGATAACGGAAATGTGCCTGTTATAAGTGTTTTCTTAGTGGCTCAGTTCCGGGGTGACATGTAAGAAGTAGGCGTCCAGAATAACATAGCCATGCATGAGATTAGACACCTGCACTCCATAAAGCGTCACAAAACGAAATGAATTCTAGTTTGCAACCGCTAAGGTCATACAAGAAGACCGCTGTAACCATCTTCTACCCTAGTCAATGGTACTGTAAGATCAATTGGATACTTCAATCGAATGTTCCAATTGCGATGATGTGTCGCTTATTTTCCTTTCGGAGTCTGATCACGTGTGATGACCTCCATTCAAACTTTTGTGGAAAAAACATCAGTGTATATCTCCAATTATTCTGACGTACAATTACGTGCTAATAGACCTCACACTCTATAACCTATTAGTTACAGTGACTTCAGAAATATTATGTATTCGTAGTTTTTTCATAGCAAATGGAAAAATGGAGTCCACGGAACACTTCGGATACTTGTGAATAGACCTCTTGCCTTGTTCAAAATCACGAGACGACCATATTGACAGAAGCTAGCTGGCACATACTGACTCACTTTTAAATCGGAACTGGCCAAATCTAAACCACGCAGTAGCTTAGTCTGCACTTCTAGACGTTTCTCAGCCATTTCCAATCGATTGTATGCACTGCCTAATTGATCCTCGGCGACAGCCCGAACACTGTTCACAGCTTGGATTAAGGCGGTCTGCACAATGGCTGGAAGCTCACAGTTCAAACGGGAAAGCTGTTGCTCGTTGCGCTGTGTTGTGTTAAAATGAAAATAGAGAATAAGTTTTAATTTTTGTTGGTGAATTTAATAATTAGGCCGTGTTAAGCAACTAGCTGTTTAGGTCACAACAAATTGAAACCAGAAATCAGATTTCTTAACTATTCGCCACTTCGGACTAAATTGTTGTTTTAAAGGCTTAAAAGAAAGTCCATTGACGGGAGTTCTGCTGATTGCAAGTACATCAGAAGTGATGGATCTCTCGGTTAGTTTGGAACTATCCACAAACTGACGTGTTTGCTTGAGTGTATCGCCATGACGCCGTGTGAGAAAGGTATCCTGTATCTTTAATACCAGTCCCGTCCATTACGGTCTACACTGAACGGACATACGCACACAACAGTTATCCAAAGCCATTCGTGTTGGTTGCTTCATGTTGTGACCTTAAGCTATTCATAAACTCATCCAGCCTGTTGGTATCCCGTTTCACACCGCACGTCAAACATACAAGTGTGTGCAATTTAATCACTATCCTTTGTGAAGGTTTTTCTGACTCAACTAGCTTGATACACGCTACCCGAGAGGGTGGGATTGTTGAGGATCCTAAAAGTCTTTCGGTTTTACGACGTTATGGTTTAACCAATGAATTACCTAATATTGGCCATCAACTTAACTCACAAGCTGTTCTTTCACTGCAGTTCTGTTCACGGTTATGAGGTGATAACAGGCAAGGGTTGATTGAAAAAACGGAGATATTTGATCAGACATTTGGAGACTAATACTTTGCACAGAACGACAAGAACAACTTCATTATTACAACGCGTGTGTGCAAATTCCCCTTCGCAACATACGTCCATAAGGCTGGTGACCAAGAGGATAAGTGCTTTACCTGGTTGCGTGAAGAATTGCGGGTTCAATCATTCGAAGTGACGGGTCCAAACACTGAGTAAACCGGTCGGAGAGTGTTGGCTTGAAGGCGAGAAATATACAAATGTGTAGACGCCGTTTTTGCCCTCAGTATCGTAGTCAATGAAAACCAGCAATCTCAGAAGTTCTGTCGTTCGCCTGATGACCCTGTGATCCTGAAGAATGGTGCTACAACAGCCTTTCTATGATTAATTTTCATGAACACTGACGGTTACATGATATTAGATGAAAACCGAACCAACCGATGAAGCACATGCTCCTAGCCTTGTACCCACGTATCAAGCATTGAGTCAGCGGAAGAGCTTAAAGTGGAAGTTTTTCACCTTAACCTGTATAGATGGATAAGTTGACTGGTGGACTGGTGTGAAAGTTTCATTTCTGATAAATAAGGTTGAGAGTAGCTTCGACAGTACTAGCAGGATGACCTGGTTCCTCAGGTTCTTAACAGTTTGGGTTCAGTGGAAGGTATTTATCTGTAATTGAATACGTCCGGAGTTTTCTGTTGGTTTTTCGCTGGTTTTGATATTAACAGCAAATAAACGATACAAAATTTGCTTTAAACAACGCGAAGAAATATTGTCAAACTAGGATAAGCGGTGAACCGCGACTTGCAAGTGAAATTTTTCAGCTGGAAAGCCGTAGACTGAGAGAGGTTTATATTCACAAATACAACTTCACCTGATGATAGTGTGCGACCAGAAATCTATTTTGAGATTAATTTTAAGCTTAGTTCGTGAATAGTTGTCGAAGGAATGTCATATATCCCGGGACTCCGGTATAAGGACATTTTAATTCGTAGGGCTAGTTTTCCTAATAAACCGCCCAGAACATTGTCAGTTCATTACCGTCTTAAGTTTACACGCACGGAGTCATTGTCCCTTGTTCAGTCTGTACGAAACAGCATTGCCTCCTCAGGTTACGTGCGCTGAGCGGACACGAAAAGCAGACGAGTAACAACTAAATACTGTTTACCGAAGACCATTCAAAAGCTAAGTGTATGTTCAAAGCCCAGTATGATAACCAGTATGTCAACATCAGGCTGAATCCCACTTAGAGAAGGGCTTTTCTTAACATTTTCCGAAGCTGCGGGCATATATTTTGCCCCCGCAGTGACCGAATTCTCGTGATCTCCTGTAGCACTCTTAATGAGATCTCAGAAAGATTAAGAAGCATTAGTAAACAGCGACAGGCGGCTATCCAACAGAATACTGATGAGTACGTCGTCAGATTTGTCAGAACTATTTTACTTATAGTCGTGTTAACAATAACCGCGACAGAATTACGGAAGCGTGCTGTGCGTGTTGGACACTTACCGACAGTTTTGCCTTGTAGAACAAGCGGAGGTGGGCCTCACAGCTCAAAAATGTTGAGTATCTCTGCAAGACTGCGATAATTACACAGACCTGATTTTGGAAAATGACCTAATGGACGCTGTCGATATGTGTGTGCTGTTTTGGAAGTTGTGGTGTAAGTAACGGATGTGTGTGTAAGGAGACCGAATTTCGTATCGATAATTCAATGACGGTGTTCGCTAATCTAAGATATCTCTGGTGACATAGAGGCTTCATTTTACATCCGTGTGAACCGTGTTATCTTAATCATCATCATCATCATCATCATCATCATCATCATCATCGTCATCATCATACGTCAGTGTAAACCACTGATTCCCAACTACCGCACAACCATGAAGAAGAAAGAGCAGACCCTGCGTGGGAAGAGAGAAGGGAAGAAAAGAATGGAAGTGGAAGGGACCTGACTACTAGCAATAGCCACGTCTATATTTAAACATTCAATATCAAGATGCACACACATGGCAAACAAACAAACAAGTTACACTTGAAATCAAGGCATCGTCAGCAAGATAACTTCCTTACGGCTTTCTCCGCAAAGCATTATTAAGCACACTCACATCACAACCAATTCGGCCAAACAACGACAACATTTACGCTACGGAGCTCGGTTGACCGTCACATTACCTAGCGTCTCAGGCCATCGATTCTGTGAGTCGTGATGGTTCCAGCAACAGAGATGAACCCCTTCGTGAACGATTTCGCTTATCTATGCCAGGTCATCATCTGTCCACATCGCACCTTGCGTCAGTCGGCCTCAGGGTCTGCAAAGATTGCGCAGTGTGGCAGAGGAGTAGCTGGTATGCTTAATACATAACCTGACCATTCGTCTATATAAATGTAAGGCTAGAATGAGGGAATTCGTCTGACAACCATTATCAAATGTCTGCTTCTTAACCTCCTCTTTGCTTACTCGTTGGTTTCACCCGATACGATCGACTGACTGCGGATATCGGTGGTCAAATACCTGAAGACGGTTCAATTCTTCTAGCGTGAGCGACGAAGATTCACCACCAAAATGTAATGCCACCCTCAAGCTTCGGAACGATACCGTCCTGTCGCCAGAAGTGCCTCAGATTAAGGAACACCACCCTAGTCTCATAGATACACACTTCTAATTCTTCACCCAACACTCCACCACAGTCGCTGATGCAGATTCCTAGGTGTGCAAACCGACCAACAACCTCCGTGGCTTTATCACCTGACACTGAATCTACGTAATCACAGCAATCTTGCACTTTGAGGCTGCAAAGGGCGTTTTGAAGTACTAATCAGAAGGCGTTGTTTGTGCTACTCAAATGTTGCCATACAGCAACACCTTGACGTCGACAAAATCAAGATCAATCAGTCTTCCATCAGGTAGGAGGTCCACGCCGGATACTGTCCTCTACTGTTCTGTCTACGACAAAACTGACGTACGTCTCCCATGATGCTGGAACTGTCAGACAGTTCTCCTTAAATCCTAGCCGGAGCCGACTTATGAGAATAAAGTGCCGTAAGCATGCTCGCATACTTCGTTGGTACACACCTGTGTTTCGACGACTTTAGAAGTGTAGATCAGTCTACTGAATTGAACGCACTCTCATAGTTGAGAAATACGGCAAACGTTGGCCGGTGGCATACATGGACAGGCCAGCATATCACATTCACAATTCTGCCCTAATAAGAGGAACAGGAAATTTGATCTATTCTGTGATGTGACGTATTACAAAAAATTCCTCGGAGAAAATGTTGAAGTATGAACGCATTTTCTTGACAACTTGATACGAGAAAACTTCTACCCAGGCAGACCTCTCACGCACAACGTGGGTGTAACATCAACTAGGTACCCAGTTCAGGTAAGAGTTGGCCAGAAAACAGGTGAAACAGCGTTCAAACTAGCTGCTGAACCTGTACACCCGTAACAGCTTAGTTCGTTGCTAGACCCACGCTCAGATTGAGTCAGGAGGATATTTGGGTATTCTTTCTCATTCACCATCAGTCAAATGGTTTTCTAATCTGTTTAGGCGGATTGACGATAATCAGAAGCGGAGTTGCAAAGTCAGTCACTATGTCAATAGCATCATCTTCCTGAATGCAGTCATTGGTTAGTCGTGTTTATGCCAGTTTGGTCGATTCACAAGGTTGCGTTTAACTATTCGAAGGAAGTTAGGTGGTGCACTTTGGCAGCGACCGGATCGCCTTTTATCAGACTGCATGTTCCAAAGTGTTGATCACGGAGCAGATCTCACTGGCTCCAACGGCATGAACATTATGAGGAACATCTTAATGATACCTTGAAGGTTATTTACTTCTTGACCGGTTAAAACGGTTAAATTACTCACGAAACACAATATCGCTAGCTATTCCGATTGGCTGTGGAGTCGAGTAACAGCACTCAAAAAAACGCTCTGGACCATAACTTAACTCTGTACCTGTTTGAGAATGCATAAAACCTCAGATGGAATCGTTCCACTTAAGGTGACTAATGGTATGTATTCTTTTCTCTTCGTTTTACACTTCACTCCCACGGTTGGTGGGTGAACTATTGTTTACTGGGAATGCGTTGTGTCTCCTGGTAGGGCAATGTTACAAATACCCGCAAGGAATGTGGGTATACCACCAGAATATTTTATTTTGAAGTAATTCTCGCACTTCCGAGATGTCAATCCCAGTTGATGACGAAGCTGATTGAACCAGACTAAGGGTGCCTGATAGATCCACACTAGTTAGCAAAGTGTCCGGCTTGCCTATTGTCAGCTGTAAGTAGGTGTGTTGGCCTCTTTTCCAGCCAACACTGAACGAGTACTATGTGTCACTGAAAAAACAGGAGGAAATTGATTAATTGCATGCCAAACAAGTGCGTCATCACATTTTACATTAACGTTGGCAGCTCCGCGAAATGCATACAAACCCTAGTAACTTGGAAGAATGTCAAAGATAATTAACGGGGAGGAGAATGGGCTCGATGGCGTTATCGTCTGTTTCGCAAATGGTTTGCTAAACAATGACATTGCATAGAAATCAGCTGGGGAGAATTCATAATACAACCAAACAACGAGATCTGAGAAGTTCAACATGATGAAATCGATTTCACCTCTCAGTATGCTATCAAAGAGAGCAGATATCGGATCACGTGAACAGCAGGAGGTGCAAAGTTCGACGAAGCCATAACAAGGCTGACATAAGCTGCCGAATGTGCAACAGAAAAACGTTGCGAAACCGATAACTCTTTGGTTATAACTCGTTGTGGCTTAACGAAGGATTTACTCAATAATTGTTATCAATCTCTTTCGATGGTTATGCTGGTTGTGACAAATTTGTCGACTATTCAAACTACTCATAAGTAGTAGTAGGTGCAGCCTCAAACAAATTCACTGCAAACAGCAATGTTTTATTCCCTGCAGCTTTGAGCCAGGTAAGCCCATCCAATTCAAATAAATCGGCTCTAGAGCTTTTGGCTTCCGGTGGGATCTTCCAAGAAAACCTCATCTGCTGATGAAGTTAGGATCTCTTACATTAAACCCTTCAGAGGGAGCATCGCAAGTTATCTATCTCATAACCGTGACATTGTCCGTCCACTACGACTTTTTCTGTCCGTCTCTCTCTCCTCCTCTAATTTTTTCATTTTCACTCAGCTCCAGATAGTATTCATTTCCTAAAGCTGAGGCAACTGATAAATACTGGTACTTTAAGTGTCAGCGTTTTCCAACAACCTGGTCGACAAGCTGCTTTTGTAAGTACTCTTTCAAGTTTGGAACTCGATGAGTTCTATACCTCCAAGAAGCAAACTCACGATTTAAGCTCCGTTATTCACTTGAGACAGATAACTGTCGATCCAAGCGCTTCTCTCTGTGATTGCACCGAAGCTGAGCCTTGTCGTCAAGCTGGAGTGAGAAACGGACTGGGTTCCACAGCAGAGCAGTGTTTACTAGATCGGATTCTACTGCGCAGTCGCAGTTAAGATTCTTCAGTGCAAACCAGTAAAGCGTTGGATATTCATTATATCTGCGTACACTCCAACGGATAGCTGTTCGAATAATACCAAAGGTGCATTCCACGACGATGAAATCGATCGTGTAACGCAGATCGAACATCTTGATAACCATACTAACCGGAGATCTTGATGCTTACCTTGTTCGTCTTTCTACAAACGAAGAGGCGGCTGGCGGTATGTCTGGTGTCCCAGCAAGACGCGCTGACAGTATCGAAAGGACACAGCGGCTATGCGCATCTCATGGTCTCTGTGTTTCGAACACCTAATTTCAGCACAGGAAGAAGCATTTGGGCAGGTAGAGACCAACTTGTTCTTGTCATTCATGGACGCAACTTAATCTTGTAGCAGTCAGTTGCGAGGATGTCACTTTGTTAATAACTGTCGCGCATTTTGAGGCAACTATATGGCCTTAAATCATGCTGTTGTGTACCTGTTTTTTGTTATTTGCTCAGAAGTCATACCCCCGTAAGTGCAAGATACCTAACTGGAACTGAAGCAAGGAGAGCGTTGGTTGATAAACTTGCTTTCTAACCATATTTTTCCCTCCAAAGCCACCTCCTTCCTTGGGAACGCGGTTCTACTCATGTAGAATGGGTAGAAATTCCCAGAACATTCCCAACATAATCTTTGCGGTTTTTTACCTGGGTGACCTTTATTCCGCTCTTCTCATTGGTGGCTCGATGACCTTAACCACTACTTTCAGTAACTATCCGTTGATCTTTTGAGTGCGTAATGCTTGTGGTTCAGCGTGCATCATATAAAACCCTGTACTTCTCTGATTGCTACACACGTTTTGGAGCAATTTAAGAAATTTAAGGGGACAGTCACTTTAATCTCTGGACCAAGAGTTTTCGTTTTCTTCAACACACAGGGGAGAGTTCTATTTCTGTCCAAAGCATTACCATTCCTCGGACGATCCAGCTTATCTTTTTGGAAGTTAACAACAGAACTATTCAGTTGCATCCGGACGACGGAACCTAATGAACATTCGGAACAGATGGCAGCAGTTACGAAAGCATGCTGTTAGGCGCTAGGTTCCGATGGAGGTGTATAGATGTGACAGAACTGGATTTTTGTCACGCTGATAAAAGTCACGAACTTGTGTCACTGGATTCCGCCTGGTTCTGAATGCGACGACCGTCGATATCTCAAACGCAAGCTGTCTGAAAGCATTCACAAAGACCATGATCGCCACCTGGCCGAACAGTTGAAAGAGACGGAACGAGTATTTTTATGAGAATGGCTGAATGCTATTTTTCCCTGTTGTGTTTGCTGCCGAGTCAGCATAAGCCAAACCAGGTGTGAAAAAGACGGCTCACTTATTACCGACCAGTCACGCTGACTTGACAATTAGTGTGGACATTTTCAAGGAACAATTCATCTAATCCCAGAGGATAACATAGACAATAAGAACTGAATGGCCAACTGTTGCACCCCAGACGGCCCTCCATCGTAAGCAGAAGTGGTCCTGCGGCTTAGGTTATCAAATCATGGCAACACTCCTGCACCACATCTCCCCTCCCCTGTGCTTTTCAAGGATGGTAGAGAGGAGTTGATGTCCGAACTGATAAAACTCCTTCAGACAGTTTAAGAAACTGAAGAGGGTATCTCGCTACTGGTGCTTATTGACAGTAATTTCCTTTTTCAAACAGGAACTCGAAGTGTAAGTGATAACCACCTAGACATCCCTCTAGTTTTTATTGCGCCCATGTTGCTCAGTGGTTTTTATTTTGTATCGGCTCAATAAGTGCAGAACCAGTGAAGTGTGTGAGGACTATGCAGGATCCCTATCTGGTCGATGGTACATAAATGTTACTTTTACTCTACGACGGATGCTGGAGCACCGGTAGGATTGCAGATAGCCGACGACCATCTTCTTTATAAACTTGAAGACATCCATCGGTTACTTTGCTACGAACACTCTCTGGAACTGTTTATCTCCGCATTTGAGTTCCACAAAAATATGCGTATTTGTTGAGTTTCACCGTACGTGGTGTTATGTTTCTACCTGACGCTAATTTAACCAATATGGAATGTGCGGATCACGATGGTCTACACACCCCCTCTGCTGAAGACATAAAGATCACCCTGAATAAGAAAAGTGTCTGGGCTGGTTGGTGTGGAATCCGCTATGCCCCTTCAAATTGCAAAGTAGTGTTTCAAGATTAGAGCTTTTTCATTTTACCTTCCTTATTGCTGTCAAACCACTTTATACTGTTGACATTCCCACTTGCTTGGGAAGCACTCTCTTCCGCCTCTAGTGGTTCTGATAAGACATCATTAGGGATATCAAAAGAACGGACTACTCTTGACATCTGTGGCGTCGAGAAAACGTCCGGTTTTCGCTTAAAGGAAGGGCAGATAATGTTTATGAGCGTTCTGTTGTGCTCCATGGTTTGGAAACTTGGTTTGTCCGCGACATATATATCAACAGACATGCTGTGTTTGGCCATTGTTGTCCCTATCAGTTAGCCCACATTAGGCGAGCTAATTGCAAGAGCATTGCGGCTGCTAACTGGCGCATATTCCAGAACGCCCGAGATGCGACATCAGTTGGTCTGTTAATCAAGTTGTACAGCCTGTCATGGGTTGCGTCACGTATCCCGCATGTCGGCTGAGCGTCTACCTTACTGGATATTACATGCTACGACCACTAGCAACGTGATAAGAACGCGTGATGTCCCAACAACAAGGTAACGACAAAGTATGTGAACCCTGCCTCTTTAAGTAAAGTGGGTTGGTCTCGCTGGGATCCTAACGGAAACACAAATCACCGGTTCGAAACGTCTTCCGAGACGGCATTGTGTCACAGTCAGTGGCGTACCTGTAATTATACCATTTCTAGCCTTTTATTCAGGCCTATTTTATCAGTGTTTAACCATTTTAGTAAAATTTCCTTCTTCTGGGGCATTCTACTTAACCGCTAGAATGTGCTGCAGCCCAGAAAACAGTAATTTCTGGTCAGACTTGAGACGGTTATGAACGAACGAATGGAATGTGCTAAGTGGTGGATTTATTGTCAATTATTTGAGTAGATATTATGCGTGGAACACTGTCCACAAGAAGCTGAAAACTCACCTTGGTTGTTTTGAGGGTAAAGCTTTTTAGACCCCTCCAGGTTTACTGAAACACTGAAAGTCTGTTATCTACGTGGTAATATCGCGTGGTGTATTGGGAGGTATTTCTTACTCAGCAGTGCTCAAGTTTATTTCAGTAATGTGAGCAATACAGGGACGAATTTTCAACTATAACTCAAATGACAGTTATAAAAGAGGTGGGATTGTGTTGAGTCTGGAAATTCAATTGTCTCACTCCTGACTCCTCTTGGAGGACCAACAAACCGAATATAAGTGAATAGAATAAATAGTCACACTCCAGTTACTGAAACTGACGAGTAAATATCATGGATACAAAATTCAGCTGAGAAAATTGTAAACTTAATTTGTGTTTGCGTCTTGAAACTAACTACACCAGGTTGTTTACCTGTGAAAGCTTTTGTAGGATTTGATGCTTTTTCAATAAATTTGTATATTCGGCTTTTATCACGATTTCATTGTTCAACTTCACATCCAAAATGGCTGAAAGAAATACGCGGAAATGTAACTAATCACGGCGGTGTTGTGAGAGATTAGGAATGTGTGTGTGTGTGTCGTAGGAACTCGTACAGTATTGCTTGCACTGCAAGAATGTCGGAGACAGGTCAAACGGTTCACAAAGGAATGGGCTAGTAACGAAGGTAATGAGAACGTTTGCACTAATTTGTTGGCTACTTGTAAGTAGCTAGACGATAACATAGAAAAAGAGGTTGAAAAGTCGCACTGCCATGATTTACTTGGAGCAGACCTCGGTGCTGATAATAGCTATGGTGTGATAGATCAGAACTGTGCGAAGGCAGACGTGTTGCTGATGAACATACCTCTGACTATATCTGGAATTGATTGCTTCGTACAACCACAGCAGCCGTGTCATTTTGAAGAAGCTACGTTGCTTAATTATGCGCTACACTGTAAAATTGACATTGAAAACCTTAGGTCATACTGCTTTTAGTAGACACCACTCGTAATCTTCAGTATCGTATTCGATGGCTCCTCAATCCATCTGAAGCACTTGTAGCCCAATCCATAATTATCCAGGGCATTTCAGACATATTGGAATTAATGTTTATGTAAGGGACCTCGTCTGACTAACATCATCAATGTGAATGGTTACGGCAGATTTCGAGCGCTGTTACCTCTTAGAGGACATTGGTTTAAAACAATTTGTCCACTAGTCGAAATACTAATCCCGTTACATCATTACCATATTCGTGATATGGTACTAGTGGTGGTATATCATGCGTCTTTTCGTATTAGACTGAATGATTTTTAACTCAGAAAGGCTTCATTCAACGGATACACTCAGGCTAGATTCTTGTTAACAATATCCCTGGCGTAAAGTCGCTCCATTTTACTGCACATCTATTAAGTCTCAAGTCGGAAGCACTCCAGTGACGTCACTGAACAAGTACACTCAGACCGAAATATTGTCAAAATGTAAATATTGGCATATAGACAACAAAATTTTGCCTCCAGTCCAGTAGAAATCGGAAATTAATTAAGTGATTGACAAAAATTCCCATCTGTTCGTTTTGATACCCAGAACTAAACACTGAGAACCAGTTCTACTGAATCCCAACGCCATTAAAAGCCGTTTGCAGCTTTCGCAATGGCGTATGTCCAAAGTAGTGAGGTCCGAGTAGAGCACGGAAGATGCTAGGATTGACTCAGCTAACTATGCTGGTTAGGTCACCGAGGAAGTGTGTTAAACGCTAAGTTATAGCAGCAAATACATATAACATTGTACTTATAGGAGACCCATACGAAGACAATAAGGGGGGACAGTGCTGCCGAAAAAATTCGTATCACAGTTGGAATTGTCCGCACTAACCGTCTTCTAATATGTCGGCGCGTAACACTCGATGTTTCCGATCTTCTTGGAAGGAACCAGTAAGACCTCCCTTTTAACTCCAATGAGTGACTTATGATAGCAGTTTGTGTTACCTAATAGCTCATATGGCACGAAGAGTGTCCAAAACCGGTCAACGTGAAAAGAAATAATACACTACTTCTGAATAGTCACACCATAGGCAGGAACACATGATACAGATCACTGTTCAGTGAAGTGGTCAGTACGCTGTAGTCTAATGGAGTTAAATTGTAGGTTTTATTAGCGGGGGCAGTTCAAAAGTGCACTGATCGGCATATGATTCCATGAGAACACTATATACAGCTTTAAATCCCCATCACTCTTCAATCATAACCGGTTATTCATCTACCTGTCTTTACCTCTCCTGTGATCGCGGTCGTTTCCACCGCGTCCAGTCACTTTCCTCTTTTCAACGTGACTGACAGTAAAATTCCAACTGATTACCGGTGGCAACAGTACTTGGAAATCAACTCGAATTGCGGAGAGATTTGTTCAGCTCCACGGATAATTTAACTCGCAAACTACAAGTCATTCTGTATATGATATAGTGATATCTGAAACTGGTGGAGCTCATGGATGATTACCGAAGTCGTTATGACACCGGGACAGCTCGAAGGACTTGCATAAATTCATTTTTCATGCTGGAATTCGATCCTCAGTCATTTATCATGCACTTTTTACGGAGAAGTTTCCTTTTCGGAACAGAGCGCTTTTTCCCTGTGTACACTTAATAGCTCCAAATGTCTTGTGAAATGAAAGCTGCAAACCTACGCCAACTTAATTAACCAAACTGTAAGTTATAACAACTGAACTTTTGCTTATTGGCCTCCTGTAAGATGATTATGAATCCCACCTCTTTGAAGAGTAACTATACATGAAGAGCATGCTTTGGGACAAAAATCCGTTTGCCTTAACGCATTCTGGTAAAAGCAGTAACATTGCATGATGTTTTTACGGTCACTTACCGTTCATTTCTCGTTTCTCTTCCGTCAACGACTTCAACTGTGCAGTCAGTCGATCGACGGTTTGAAGAAGCTGGTTTTTTTCTTCAGTCACCAACGTTAGTTGAGACTGTGAACAGGTTAACGCATTTTTCTGCCAATAAGTGTATAACAGAGTATTAACGTGACAAAGCTTGACAAGCGGAAAATTCCAGGTAATGTAATAGCATGAACAGCCGTGTTTCAGTGACGTGTGCTCACAGCAGTCAGTCATATTTCAGTGTATTGGTGGTCAATTCATCGAGCTCGTTAGCTCAAGTTTAGACTTTAAAAAACAACAACATGGAATATAGATGGGAAAACAGAGATACACATAGGTGCATACACACATAATCAACCTCAAGCCTAATCAGATAATGTTGGCTACAAAATTCAAGTATGAAACGCAACTCTTTGGGACTGTCAGGTGGGTAATTTGCTCAAACAGCGTATGCCTTCAGTAGACAGTAAGTAAGCAATGAAGCTAATAACCAAAAGATAGTCCAAAATAGTACGAAAAATTCCAAGCACCAAAATAAAACCGATTTTGTGAGCTGGTACTGAGATCAATAAGGAAAACCCTCGCAACACGTGAACTTAAAATGCACTCACTAGAGACTCCAGATCATTGGTCATAGTTTCCAGTTTATCTTCAAAATTGGACTCTTTTTTCAACCATTCACCATGTGCCGTGTTGTGCATAGAATTCGTTTTGTTCACTTCCGTTTCAAACATCTTTTTCAATCTAACCAGTTCAGCTGCAAACAGACAACCGGTTAAAATTACTGACGTTTGAAGAATGTAAATTCAAATCGGAAGGCCACAGAGAGGAGACAAGACGAAGTTTATTAAACTCCTTCGTTATTTTGATGTTTTCAACAATCCTTAAACAAACGCTTTAACAATTTCTTCGACCAGTTAACATTAGGATCAAAACATGTGTTCAAAAGACCTTAAACATCACATGATTTTGAGAACTGTTGTAATGCAAAGAAAACGTCGTTCGTAACCATTTTTGCCCTACGTGGTTGACATTCGTGGTAAATAACGATCGCTTCGTAGAACTTTAGTAACTGAGATTTTGATTACTTGTCAAAATTCTTAGCAATAGTTCAGAAGAATATTATGATATATAACTATAGATGTAACCAGTACTGAAATAGGTGTGTTGAATAAAGCAGCTACATAATAGTGGTTTTGTGCGCTTTCAATTCAGCCTGTGAGAAGTGTGGGTCTAAAAGCATACCTAAACTATTATACAACTACTTAGCAAAAAACATCCCTCATTTTTAAAACGTTCAGCTCCCCCTCACCAAAAGAAATATTTAAAAAAATCGAAGGATGCGGAGTGAGCGTGAACAATTCACTTTATACATTTTTTCTGTAGCGAAAACATGTGAACCAACAGAATCTTGGCTTTATGGGTTTCACCTGCCTCGTAGGCAAACTGGTCAACTGTGATATCATCCTGGCCAGCGAACTCGATCGACTGGCACATCTATTAACTTTTCCAGCCACCGCACACATCAGTCACAAAAATCTCAGCAGGGAATTTGAAAACGACTTACCGTTCTTAATTTACGGGTGTTCGATTTGATTTCTTATTGTCAAGTCATCGATTGTACATTTTGTACAGCTTTGCCAGATCCAAGCAAGTGCCTAATAGCGACGCCGTTAGTTATTCAGGTTGAGATGTGCACTGACAATTGACTGTTTCTGATTCTCAATGTACGGTCTATCTGTTGCAATCTGCAGGCACGTGCGAACTCTTACAAGGTGTCTGGTTTTTCGCAAAGTCTAAACACACCACATATGAGACGCACCAAATGAGGTCAGCTGGTTTGTACCTGCGGTTTGTTGCCGCGTTTGGTCTATGTTTTATCAGCAGTGATACATCGCCACCGGTATGTGGCGTATTGGATTTTGTAGTGCAGTTGACACGATTGGTCGGGTTGGTTTGGCAAGTCAGGTCTACGGACAAAAGTACAGGCTGGTCACTTTCAAGGAGAATTTGGCAAATAGGAACGATTATTTTCGGAATGTACACTGAAACGAATATTGAAAATTCGAGGACATAATCAATGTGCAGGGTCTCGTATATTTAGCTGGTGCGGAACTTTGAATTATAACATTTGGCCACTCCATCTACTTCACTGGTGGGTGGACTTATCAAAAGAGTTATTTTCATAAACTGTTAGTCATAAACTAACAAAAAAATTAATGCTGGGGTGCAACTTGTTGGAGTGTGTGTGCACTGGTTCAACCTGTTTACCAGATTTACCAGATACACTTGACTCCTCCACGTATCTCTTGTACAGGTAAGTTGAACTAATGTTATTTGCTCTCGTTTTTCAAAGCAGACCATACAAATGTAAACCAGTGACGGATTAACAAGACTATTTATGGCTACATCGGCTACATGGTGTTTATCACTACGTGGAAGCAATTGAAGCGATAAGACAAAATGTTAGTCGAATAACAGTAAGGTATTTTTCAAAACTGCATTTCTACAAGAACCGCCATCTCACAACATTGTTTCTTGGTTCCTATGTTTGAATTACTCAGTGTGACCTAGTAATTCACAAACACGCATCATTTCTGGACATTATGCAAAGTTAAGCGTAGTTCTGAAGAATGGGATTAAATCGACATTACTACTGGATGTTTAGTGTGTCGATGTACTAACCGATTCAGATTGGCAACTCCCGTTTTAGCTGAACGCAATAACCATGACAAGACTTAATTTGTGGACAATCTACTGACTCCAGTTGGTCTCCTGTGAGTGAAATTAAATTCTTTTTTGTGACTACTGTGTCCGACTTGCAGTGAAACTCCTCACCTTACCTGCAAATTCAGCCAGGCTGTCCGCAGGAAATGTACCCTATTCGAAGGAAATACAGGACGTGAATTCGTGCACCAACATTAGCTGTATAAACTTTGTTTAGAAAACCTTTATCTGCCAGTTGATGAATGAATCAAAAATGAACTGTCTGTTTGGCACATAAATGTCTGCGGAACTCAAATTCAGTCGTCACCAATACGAATGACTGACCGTTCGGATGTTGAAGCCGTGATGGATTGAACCATCAATAGTATGGGCAGCAACGAGAGAGAATATATTTCTTAAGGATCCGAGCCATAGTGACCACCTGTCAGCACGCGTGTTTGCACACAGGTATACCCTTCCGTCTGTTGCTATAGGTGTCGAAGCAAAATGAACACCCTGTCACTCGTGGGTATAAGATTCTAAACACAGCGCACTGTGTGCTTTTCTGAACATCTAATTCAGCCGCTTAACTTGTTGATTGTGTTTATGTTATTGTCAGAATGGCTTGGAACGAACAAGTTTGTTGTTTTGGAACACAAGTAGATTTTCCAGGAGAATGCACGGGCTTAGCATCTGTCCCCGCTGAGATCGCACACAAATATTAAAAACAAATAGCTCTTGGAAAACAGGTCTTATGATAAAACATTCAAAACAACTCGCCCGCATTTTTTTCTCGGTGGATCATTGGGAATTTTTACGAGATTAGTATGTTTTATTACTCGCACTCTTAACTAATTTAGGTCACATTAAATAATTACCGCATTCAAAGCTCGTTACCCTTACCAATTTAGCCTAGAAGTTGTTAGAAAGTCGTCGCCTTTTTGTTTGTACCAACCACCTTCTAGATACGGTGAAAGTCACTTGACGTGACTCTTTCTTAATTGCAAGGTGTCAATGCAGCGGGACATTTTCTGCACAAAAATTGTCGTTTGACGTGACCAAAATTTGGTTAAAATAGTCGCACTTGGATCGACGTTGTCAACCGTATACGTGTAATCAAATTTGACTCAAAAAATGTTGTGTGCTTGCCTTTTGTTTATACATGAGATGAGATGTGTAAACTGTTGCAGGGAATGATTTAGCTGACTCAGATGCAATGAGTTTGCGGCCACCAGGTCGTTCACTATGTTCAGTATGAGCCACTTGTGTACCATGTTACCTTTCACCGACTAACTCGCGAAATTAACCGTATTGTACGAATCAGCGAATCTTCATAGTGAAGACAAATCCCACTCTCGAGTCGGCTAAATCCACTTCGTAAGACCGGGATTTTGTTAGCCAACACTTGGTCGTTTATTCATCCGACAAAAAATATGTCACTAAGCAATCGAACGAGTTTTTGCAAGTTCTACCCCGAAATGGCCTACAATGTGTAGGACTACAATATCATAATTCTCGTTCGTGCCTTCGAGTTGTATCCGAAGGTACAAGGCATTTAGCTGAGGCAGGTTTTAAAAGTAGTCTACGAAGTGATTAAATAATAAATCTGTACACGTGCGTGAAGTGTAAACAATATTAAAAAAAGTATTGGGGCTTTCTCACAATAAAGGTGACTCAACAATTTTACGGATTTAGACACTCCACTGACAGCTTCAAACTTTCGACTAAAGTAACGTTTCCAACTAGCATTTCGAATAGTCACGAACTGCTCAAAAGTGTGGATAGCATTAATTTCACTCCGCTGGACAGCTGGACTTTCACAACCCGTGTGAATGACACTTGGCCACCTTGCAGTTTATTTGATGTTTGTCAGCCACAGTGAACTTGGTGCGGTGGACGCTTCGATGACTTGCGGACCACTTGGTCCGGTCAGTGTAGGCTGCACAATTTCATCACACCGACTGCTTGTCACAAATTTGCATTATTTTTGGGGGTAGACGCACATACTTTCGTGGTTGACCAACTTGATAAAAGTTAAATTTCATCGGTCATTGAATACCGAGAGTCTGTACACATTCAATCCTTGAATAAGTCAGGTTGTTATTCACTGAAGAAACCTGAGCCCACATATCTTGTACGTCCCTTTTTTAACAGCTTACTGGACACTTGCGATGTTACAAGTAAGAATAAACTAATGCATCTTATGTTTTTATTATCCTTCTGAAAATCTTCTCAGTAGTATTACAAGCTGGTGAGATGAAAATACCTAGGTAGGTGAAGTCATCAGCATTCTCCAGCGGATTGTCTGCATTAGCGTCTGCCTAGTATAGTGGCATGTTGCAATCAGAACGTAAAAAGTATATGCTTTACAAACCGGTCGCATCTCTTAAACATAAATGTTGCTGGAAACCAATGTATGATCAGGAAAGTCAACCACAAATAATTTCGGTGTACTTCTCAACCTATTGTTGTAGTCTTATCTTTCTCATGAGCTTTGGCTGTCTTTAGAAAGACTGAAATCTTACGAGGACAATAAGTGACAATAAGTAGTTTACGCTAGCGGGGAGGTGTTAATAAAAAGTATCAGTTCATTCCATTTAACATGACAAACCGGTTAACATATTCTAATTTACTTAGTCTAACGTTGCCACTTCAACCGAATTTCGTATTTCGTGGACAGCTTGTGCGACATTGAAGAGAGCCTCATCGTCGTAAAAAAAATGCGGTTTTGCGGAGCTTTTCCAGTTCACTATATGTGATCTTGGGTTTTGGAGTGCCCAACCTAACATAATTTTTGATAGACGCTGTAAACAAGAAAAATTGTTGCACGCTTTCATAGATTACAGAGTTCGAGATCTTGCATACTCTCAGAGACAAACATTGCCAAAAGCACAGCCGTATCCGACAGACCAATGTCACATAGACGTCCTGTGGTAGACGATGAAGTCTCAAAAACGTTATTTCAACTTTTCACGCTGCATAAAGCAGTTGTAATGCGTGCATGCACCTAGCGAAATGATTATGTGAGCTTTTGCTTGAAAAACCACGAACCAAGACTACAAAACTTTTATCGTTTTAGAATTAAGCAAATCCCCAAATAGCCCAAGAGCTCTGGTTTAAAAAGCTTTGACGGTCCGAAGATCTAACAGTTCGACAGGTTGTTTGGCCATGGGTTAGCACGGTACACCAGACTGTTCCTTTGCTGAAGACAAACCGCAGCAAGAAGGGAAGAAGCGTGGCAGAAGCGACAACAACTATCGTCCGGTGTTTAAAGTGCTCCCTGCTTTTACCTGTCCGGCCTTCTTTAGTCCTTCAACTGTAGAAAAAACATACATGCCATTGAGGGTTGTTAATAACAGTCTACAGCAGATTTTACAAATCACACTTCCAAAAACCACACTACCATTTACATGGAAAACTTATCCATCTCTAAGTTCAACCACAAAATACAGTTCTTACGAGCGTTCACTATCGCTGATATACAATGGCCGGCGTATGCCGCTGAGTTCTTAATTTTAATCAACCTCTTGGTGGTACTTGCAGTAAAAAGTACTTCGTTATGACACTAGACCAGGTGTACAAGACAACCTTGCATCAGTGAGTCTGATTTAGCAAATTTGCCATAATAGTCAACTCATTTGCAGCATACTCCAAGTTTTTCCAGAATGACGACAGTTTACACCTATTACGGCGAAGCAGAAGAGAAACCCACACTCACGAACTTTACCTATCATTTCCATCCCTACATAACCAAGCCTTACAACAGTGTGTACGCTGCCACAGTGCTTGAGGGAATGGGGAATAATTAGAATTAATGACATGTAGCTCACTTTAGAAAGCACTACAGTTTCGGACAATTATAACCTTCTAGAATTTCATGAGGTATTTAGTAGGATGAGTAGAAAAGCTTTTTTCCAAGACAGACCCGAATTCAACATCCAATTTACATAACCCTGGATGACACTGTCAAAGCAATCATAACTATTCTCTTTAGGGAATAAATTTGTCATTACTTTCACAGCCAATCAACTGGTACGATTCATGTCATACCTTCTAATTGCATGTTGGTTAAATGTTCCACAGCTTTCATGTTATCTCTATTTTCACTCACATTTTTCTGACGGTTAATAAAAATGTTAAACACGCCAAATCGTGAATACCTGGTGCGATTTAAAGTAAATGGAAGGATAATGAAGTACAGCCCTGATATGAACTCTACAGAGCCATGTGGATTTTGGAACGATCACAATGCCACTGAACTCTTTTCGAGGAGAACAGAAATCAGCGATAATTATCCCTCAAGATATTCTATAATACTTTAAACAATGACTTCCACTCAATAATTTAGAAAAACCATGGAGGTGTTGTGTTACTGGATGTTCACAATTCAGTTAAGTTTGGTCGGCTGTTGGCGTAAACCCAGCGAATTTCCATGCAAAATGCATACGGCTTACTTATGGTGCAGCCAGTCCTATGGGTAATTGACCATTGCCTTCCATACCTATAAAACTTGTTGAATTTACCCCTTGAATATCCTAGGATATTAGCGCGTTTTTGTTACTGCTTTCTATCTGGTAGCAAAGGGGATGGTAGAAGGTCGTCACCGTCAAATGAATATGTTTTTGGTACGCACTTTAATCCCTTGCGGAAAGAGACAGTTTCGCTAGTTCTTTAGGTCTACAGGACCAGCTAAGGAGGATTCAAAAGTTACTGCAGACAAACTGACTTTCTTCTGCGTCGTAAGACTACCAGATGAACTTGTCTCACCCGCCTATCCAGCATCGCATGACCAAAGCGACACATCAGGTACAAAAGCTATGCCATACACAATCTGGAGGAAAATTACCAACGTGCACCTACATGGTAAACTGTCATAATGTGTTTATGTTTTTTTTACGTAAGTACTGTTTGTGCCAACCAGTACAAACTTTACAGGTCAACCGCTGTCAATTCCCCACAAAGGACTGGAAGTCTGACCGTTACTCGCAATGACAAAAGTGGGATGTTTTGGTAGATAAGCTGAAATTGACAGCTAAAAAGCAACAAAAATCTTCACCACCTTGATGGCAGGAGAACTAATACAAAGAGACCTTTCGTCCCCGGAACCATACGAGATTGTTGACATGCCCAAACGCTGAATTCATGTAACCTGTGCTCAATACAAGACTGTCTCGATAGGGGGGTTTCATAAACTTGCGCTTTTGCATATCTTACCATTTTTTCTTAATTATATATCTATCGAACTTATATTTTTGCACTCGCGTTTTTGTTAACCTGCCAACCCATGCTTTCCCGAGTTACTGTATGTTCGGATAGAACGACCGAAAAAAGTTGGCTACGGTATACTCACCTAACTAGTTATTTTGCGTTAGTGAGCAATTAAACGTGTGAATCCAAACAAAAGTGTGGTTTTTGTTGACTTTGCTCACACATGTTTTCCACAGATAATGTAGGCAGTGGCAGACCCGTAACCTGAACATTGCTACTCAAAATCACGTCTATTTTCAAGCTAACCCCTATATTTTGTGTCTCTTTTCGGGAGAGATTATCACAGGAAGAAAGTTAGAAAAGGTAGCGATATCAAAATATCAAGTACGCCATGTTGTCATCTGTTAGACTGTTATTAGTCAAACAAAAACAGCGGCGCGACAAGCGATTTCTTCCCAGTTGATTTGCGGGCACTTTGCGGATTTTCAATTTTGAGATGATCCGAACATGTAGCTTGTTCCACTGGAATAAACAAATCCACCCCTCATTTCCCCCCAAAAGCTTTCAAGCTGGGAAGCTTACTATGATAGACAAGATATATAATAACACTACGCTACCCAAAGGAAGTGTTCTATAAGCGCAGCGACCATTCTTAACAGACAACTTCGGCGAACTTTGCTGTTTTCTGCTCCCAAACATTGGTGCCATCTTTCTCCGTATAACCTCTTGTAACAAAGCGAAAGACGTGATTTTCCACCCTCTCCTTGAAATAATTAGGATAGGTATAATGGCCGGCAACATTTGAGAAGAGAGTTACACAGCAACTATAATAGATAACATTTTGACAGTGGCGCTTTATTGTACATTTTGGTTGCTTTTGCGTTTCCACTTACTTCTGCTTCAGCCAGTTTTTAAGTTTCCATTAGAAGGGTAAAAACTCAACTCAATACACGCTCGGTTATATTGATGCGTTTTTTGTGCATTCTATTTTCCAGGGTCTATTATGATAAGCAGACCCAGCGCGGTGAATCATTGCTTTCATTTTCACATTAGTCTCAACAGTGGCAGATTGAATTGGCATTATACTGTTAGACTCTTACAAAAGAGGGTGACCTCTGTGAAGGCATTTTTTGTTTACTGTGTGTTTGGGCTGTCTTGTTATTAATTCTGACCACTAACAGTACTCACGTTTTCTGATTGTTTGTTAGCGTGTTTAAGTACGTTTGACCATCTCACCACTTCTTTTTTCCCAAATAGCACACTGCCACCGTCGAGTAGCGGCAGCGTGCGGCGATGGATGAAATGTTAAAAACAATAGTACGATCAATCCATAGTTAACAGCCGTTTGATACTGCATTTGAAAGTCTGTCTATTTTCCACCAGGTTTAGTGATTTTTCAAAAGCAATCGTAATTCACAACATTTTTATTGGTTGCGTTGTTGCACTGTCTTTGGTAAGTCAGACAAATAACAGTCTGTTTTGTACGTAGAATTATAGATGCGTTCAACTGTTTTCGTATTTACGGTGCAAAATACAGTTATTGAAATGAGAAATGCACTGCACACAGCAGCGGTTTTCATATAAAAGTTTGCGGGATTTCCCGTGAGGTACTAAGGCAAAATTGCCATTTTCCACATATTCCGCAGGTTGATTAGATTTCGGTTAATCGTTTGAAAATCTTTAGTAAATGCTTTGCAAAACTGTGACGTTTACTGACTCACAATAATGTGGATTCTGTTAGGATCCCTATTGCAACCGTGCTTTCTTGTCTATCTGTTTAGTTTGCGTGATCCCGTGTACGTGTGCTAGAGAAGGATTGATGCAAACTCAGTGCCAATTTCTTCCATCATGTAAGTAATTACATACAGCGAATGCTAGCCTTTTTCCTGAAGATTGACTTACTATTCTATTGTTTGATATCGTTTGACTCGTACGTTTTCCAATGTCGTTCAACACACTCTAAGGTTACTTGCACTTTCCCTTGATCTGTTGTTCAGTGTTGCTGGATGCGCTCCAACTCACTCAGCGTTCCTTTCCGTCCTTCTCTAGCTTTTGGGTCCAGAGCTAGGCTAAACCTAATTAATTATTATATTTCCAAACATTGTAATGACAAGCGACCGTGTGGCTTCTCCAAGGATCCCCGCTGCAACCACGTTTTATTGCTTGTCTGGTCTGTACGCATGATTCTATGTACGCCTGCTATTGAAGGCCTGATATGAACTCAGTGCCACTTTCTTTAACAGTGTAACTAATTGCGTGTGGCAAATGTCTGCTCCTTTTTTAATGACCCATCTATTCCTCCAATATTCAAGGTCGTCTGACCTGGACCTTCTCGAGTGTTTTTTAACGCATTCGAAGTTTTCATGCACTTCTTTTTTGACGCGCTTTTGAGTGTCGCCGAATGGACTGGGGCCCATTTCGCACTTTCCTTCTTTCTTCTCTTGGTTGCTGCGGTTGGTCCTAGATTAGGCTAGAACTAACTGCTCATCATATTTCTCAACCTTGCTGGAGATATACGGTTTGTCTTCAAACTCTCGACGAGGGTCGAGACGTACCACTCTGTCCACTACAACATTGCTGGAAATACACGGTTTGTTCAGAAACCCTGCCGCACTCTTTTATAGTGGATAAGTAGGTATGCGCCCAAGCTTCGTCCGCTAACAATTTCAAAACATCTTTCTTAAAGAACAGTGAAAACGCAGTCTCAACAGGCATCAAACTAAAAGAACGCACTAGGGTTTGGAAATGAACCGTATATTTCCAACAGTGTTTGGAAACCTGATAATCAGTTAGTCCTAGTTCAACCAGTGAACAACGGCAGTAACCAAATGAAGGAAGAAGAAGGCACAAAGAGGGTACCCGCTTCCTCCACGGCACTCAAAAGCGCGCCGAGCGAAAGGTGAGTAAAGACCTCGAGTGCGCTAGAAAATGACCGAAAATATTCGGACTAACGACCTCAAAGAATGGAGTAACTGATGAATCGTTAAGAAAAAAGGAGCACTCGCTACAGGCAATCACCCATGTAGCACATGGCACACCGAGGTTGCAAGGTTTCTTGTAGGTTTCGGTGCGCCATGAGGAAAATCTTCGAAACGAGCATCCCACGAAATAATTCTCCTGAAGGTAAACTTCTGTGAACTTCACCTTGAAATCTGCGAAATTAGTGACGTTTGTTTAAATGACGTCATATAGTCAGACATCCTTAATCGCTGACCTTTCGAGCTCGCTGAGGTTAGATTTGTGAAAGTCGGGCGGTTTTGCCATTATACAAAGTGCGTGAGAAATTAGCTGCCGTTGCGCACACTCATAAATCATTTAAGATGGTTACCTTATTATTGTTCTATCTTGAATATTTACGAAGAAGTTGAATTTCAAAGATATCCATGTTCTCATGGTTCATGTTCGAATATTGCACAAGTTCATGAGGTCACGTTAAGGTTATTCAGTGTGACCATGCGAATGTCTGTAGTATTATTGCAATGCCCAGAAAGGAATGCTGCAAGATTGTTAGGCTTAATGTTTGCTCTATCTCCATTATTTACGGAGATATGGAATTTCAAAGATACCCGTAGAATTGGTATTAATATGGTTCACTATTTATTTCCCTTGCTTTCCTCTCTGCAGGTTTCCCCAGTGTGCATCGACGTGTGATGCAGTCGCTCCCACGTCGACAGCGAACTTCCCTGAACACGCGTGTAACGAATTGCATGTTTCCGATGAATGTGTGTGAACCATTCAATGAACTTTACATGATTGCGGACATTTTGCAATATTCTTCAAGGGCGGCATCAGTAAGCCTGGAGCGCCTAACGAAAATGATGGGAAAACGGTTGTTAAAAAAGTAGAATTTTGCGGACCGCGTTGAAAGCGTCGCTCGCGGTTTTTTTCTCCGGCCCGCCGTGGCCCGCGTGGAGCCCATGCGGGGCCTTGGTCTCACTGCCCACCATTTGCCAGCCGTGGCCCGCGAGGAGCCCGTGCGAGCCCCGCTACGTTTTGCTACTTGCTACTGATATGACCTTTCTTCCGTCGTACAACTATATCATATCAGGCCTCCTATAAGAGACGCATACAAGATTATGTGTACAGAGCGGACGAGCAAGAAAGCACGATTGCAGTCGTGATCCTCAGAGAAGCTAAATATTTGTTGATCATTACATTTTATTTCGACGCCTGGTGAGACTATCCTTTCATTACTCTTCTGTGAAGACGTTCTAAGATGTTAGCGGACAAGGGTCCAACGCATATTTACTGGTCTACAGCATGTTCTAATATTGCTTTATATGAACTATTTGCTATTTCGGATACACCCAAAAACTTGCGTTATTATTTTGCGTGTACGATTGTACGTGTAAGACCGGTGTAACATTGTGAGAAGCCCTATACATTTCATTCAAAAATTGACACGTTCGGGTTACTTCCTATGAGGTAATAATCGAGACATCTCAATAACTATACATTATATATGTAACATCCCAAACGTGCGTGCGTGCGTATACGCACGCGTATGCCTCGCTAGCCTCGATATAGGCAGACAAAAATATATCGAGGATAATAGTAGAATAAAAAAGAAGGTGCTAACCTTCAGCGTCATAAAGAAGTTTCTGCTGTTGACAACATGTTAGGTACAATTTTCTGTTAATGAGGTTTACACGGGTTAATTCCAACTCAGCAGCCTGACGATTTGCTTCAGCACGCTCAGTGTTGCTGACGGCACCGAAGAGCTCTTTCCGAACGAATAAGAGCTGGAAAATAATGTGAGGAAGAAACCCATTTTAGTTACTTGTTTGGACATTTCGGCAAAAGTTGTAAGCCTACAACTGTTTTGTTCTTCGAACATTCTCGTGAGCTCCGCGTTGGAACCTAAACCGTGCATACAGAAAAACAAGCCCATACCTTGAAACCTTTCAAGTGAACCCGAAGCCTCAAAGTCAACTAAACTTGCTTCAGAGTGGGATGCACTGGCACACAAGCCTTCCGCATCACACTGCAATTGTAAATCATTTTCCACTGACATTCTGTGACAATCTTAAAAGAACCACTATGATAACTAAAAAGTACGCCGATTTGTACGAATGATTAAAAATGCATCATTTTTGAAATACCGCGTGATCACCATGACGATCTCGGCAAATCAATGAATCAATTAATCACTCATGGAAGTATTTTGAAGGTATTCCTGATTGCTATGGATTTCCTCTATACATTACTCTTCACAGCATTTGTTCGTTTGGCTGTACGTCAGTGTATTAGGACATTTTGGAATTCATTTTTAACGTCTCTGTATATGTCGTTTTGTTTTTACGTCATCTGTACAATTGTCCGAAGGCATCATCATCATTTTTGAATTTGACAGGCAACAAGAACCTACGCCTCCCAGTTGTACCTTTTGTTTTGTGAGGAACGTTTATCTGGTGAACCAACTGCGTATCAGAATATTTTAGCTCTGCGTGTCTGCTAATCTAACTACGCTAAACATCCGCCAACTCACACTGCGTGTGGAATTATCCAATCATTGCCGCCAGAGCCTACTTTCTGCGGCTGTTCCTCTCTTGTATGGTGGCCTATTCGATTCATCGGACCTCGACTTGTCTGTGAGCCGTTCCAAATCTATTGATACGACGTCCGTACTACTTGCGCGTATACATTTTACACATATCCGTGGCCGTCACGGCTGATTTTTGGCCTTAACATATCTTGGTTTCTTTCATTTGATTGACTGGGTCACCACACGTCCTTTCGCTAATCACTCTGATAATCCTCCTTAACTTCTGCATCAAGGTGATCTGTATATTTTAGTTTGACTCAATAATAAGATGGGGACATTGCTTTTGAGTAAATTCCGCTTCGCGCGTGTGTCACTTCCTCGTAAAACACCGATAGTTGGCAGGCAGCTGATAAATTTATGGCATTTCTACAGCATTCGGTATTTCACAGTTTCCACCGGTTTTCACACCTTCAATCCCTGCCTTGTTTAAATGTACACTTGATGTTTAAACCAAATGAATCAGCAATATCCTTTTTTCCGAGGTCACGAGTCTTGCGATCTCCATTGGATGCCTATATTCCATATGCTGTGTCCTGGTGAGTTAACTGCCAACGGAATCATCTATCTGTTTCGGCCAATCAGTGTATTTTTTCCCCATCCCAGGTATCTCCACCGTGGACTCGGTATACTCCTGGAGCAACGCGACAGATCGTATCCATTGGATATCTTCATTGCTGTAGCGGAGCTCTAAATCAACACACCTTCACGAACTGTTATGAACCAGTACCTCTTATTTTCATCACCTTCCGACTTCGTTTTCGCACCTTAGCTTTATATAATGTTAAGATCCACTAAATACTCCACCGTTGAAGTGAATTTGGGATCCGTTAAGTCGCAGCATCAACCACGCCCGGAGCACTTCAAAGGCTGCCATATTTCTCACTGGATTGACCGTGGTAATTGCCCTTTATCGGTGCGTCCATTCATTGGATACGCTCCTTTTTGCAGTGAGATTTATTTACACTGAGACTTTTATTCCGCCACGCCTTCATTGTCCACTCGATCACCCAAGGTAACGTTAATTTTCAGTCGCTGTTCTGTTGGCTTGCCATAAAGTGCTTGCCGTATGTCTGTTTTCTTCTGTGCTTCAGGTGAGGTCACGTCGGGCTGCAGGACTTGTGGAGATTGTCAAAAAGTATTTGTGTGATCGTCCTTGATGTTCCCAAAACCTTAAACGTCTTGCTACTTGAGAGTTACCCTACTGGTACCATCCTATCTTTTCACGTTACCCTGCGGACGTAAATCTACCGCTAACCACTAATGTCGAAGTTGGCATGCTGGCTTTGGTACAGCAACCTTCCTCGTGGCAGTAAAATGAGTCCGCATCCTCTTCATTACTACAGTCTACATCCCCTAGAATAACTGTGGTTCATCCATCACTGTTGGGAACGCCACCCCGCCGGTTAGACGCTTGTTTGTATTATGAACGTCGACTGCGGTTTCTATTGTCATTTGTCCTGTACGGTGACTATAGTGCGGATGTGCAAGGTACCCCCGTAATTCCGTCACCCCCACGAACTTACTAAGATTAATACTGATAATTGTGCGGTGAGCAATTCGTAAGGTGGGGTATGTTTATAGGCACACCGTCTTCATGTTACAACTTTTGAGCCGGGGTAGCACTAGGCTAGGCACACTTTGGTGTGCGAATGAAAGAGCAAGAAAATGGCCTCGCGATGTTAGTGGGCCTCCTTCATTAATTACCTCCACCGCTTTCCGGTATATGCTGCAACTTATTTTATACGTGAGACTCAAGGTTTTCTTCATTGCATATAAGTAAGCACTTGCACGTAGCAGTAGATTTCATGTTCTAATTCCAGCGGTTTTCAATTGCTGATATTTGTTAAAAACTCCGTTTACATTTCGCCGATGTACCTGGATACCCAGTCCCAAGGTCGGTGCCCTATGACGTAGATGTGAGAACAAACACCGTCAGCTTTCGTGTCCAATATTACGTTCCAGACGAACCAGGGTACTGACGCAGCTTCAGCTGCAACTCCAATTCATACGCATCAGCAGCCAGTCTGTCAAGTTCGTACGCCTGGCTGCTGTAGTGCCTATGTCGCTGGCGCCCTATATCAAGGATTTTTTACTAAACCACCGGATAGCAACCCTTGAGACATAGTGAAGAACGTAGCCTTGGAGCAATTCGTCGTATCGAAGGAAAAACTAATGAAGCAGATCCTCAGAGACCTTCAGCTGGGGGATCCTACTGAACTGGAGGAGAGAAAATTGAAAACAAAAGACCGATGATAAATTAACGCGTTAATCGCGGAAACGGAAAATTCCCGACTTCCTGCAGGCCATCACTTCTACGTTCATACGTCTGAGTTTTTCGAGCGAGTTGGCAAGATCCTCCACTCCGATCGTCGAGTACCTCCCCAGCAAAACCTGAGTGGGGGCGCATGCGGAAGGCATAACCGGCGACTCGGGAGCACGGATGGGAGAGGGTCGATCAGAATTTCGGACTTCCAAAGCCTCCGGAGCTGGCGTACCTTCTGTAGGTTGTAGTCGTTCCATGAATGAGGTATTGCTGGTATCTCCAAAGATTGGGAACCAAAGCGCTTAAGTACATTAGGTCGTGTACCTTCGCAACTATCTCAAAAAAAGTGACTGTCAGCAAGTAATGCGGACAACTGGCACTGTTAGCCTAACCCCCAGGCCGCCTGTCTGCTTAAACCCGACGGAAATTCAGGGTCAGATTTTCCAGTGGACACCGATGCCCAGATCCGTGTAACATTGTCTATAAAAGATGCTACACTTCGTACAACACTCTTTAATGGCAAGGCTACAAATGGAACCTCATAGCACACTTTTGACACCAGCCCCTTGCATTGGATGTAGGCCTGCGGCGTGTCTTTTGTTTGGTACTCTTCACATGAGACGTATCAGATGCCGTCTTGGCATTGACTGCTTAAAGCATTGAATTACTTGTCGGTGGCTGCTCATCGGTGCATTTGAAGTCCAATTCTTTCACCAGCGACCGTGGTGGTAAAGTGTGATTGATTAAACAGTCTTGCCGTCATGTCAACTTCAAAAAGAGGGTTGTGGACGGAATTCATCATATCTCCGATCCAAAGTTAAATCTACTAAATCACAGCTGATTGGAACAACATGAACTGTCAAGACTACCAATCAAGGACACTTGCTATCTAGTGCAGTTCTTCACAACGAGGCAACCATGCACGACGGACGGACCCACTCAACGTTTCGGGTCAGCGTTCAACCAAAGCCTTAGCTGCGAAACCCACCCTACGCGGTTCTGAACCTCAAACATGCGGCCCAACTTGTCTTCTGCCCAAATCATCCCATATATTTCGCCACGCAACCTTTCGTCGACCAGGAAAAAAAATTCTCTGTAGTTTAACCGTGCTGACGTCTGTTACCCGCTCATCTTTGGCGAACCACACTGCTCTCTCAGAGAGAGCCGACAGATCACTTCGCATCTACTTTGATTTCTTTATTTGGCCTAACACTGATTCGGAAGGTAATTGCCAGAAGCTTTCCCTCTCTGAACTCCTATCCAGGATACCTAACGATGAAACGCGCCTCGCTAAGCTAGATCTGGACAACGTACATCCGCAGGTTGAAGTCGCTCTACCGGCTAGTGAACTGTTGATAACCGACATGCATTGGGGTCCGTACCAGACCGCCGTTCAGTGTTAGAGCATTCCTAGCCGTTTCTCAGCAGACCACGGTGTCCCACTAACCGCCCCGCCTTGCACGGCTGCACATCTGGACGTCTCGCCCTACGATCTTCGAAAACGAACTGTGGTCGTTCCTTAACGGATATTGTCTCGGCTTCGAGCGGATAAGTTCCAGTTTCTCGTGTCACCCATCAGATATCTCGGCTCTGTCTTCAGCGTCACCAACCGCCGTCCATAACCTGAGAACCTTAGTGCCATTAAACATATTCAAAAGGATGTTTCCCCGCCTCGTTCGTTACTGGGTCCCTTCAAAAGTTACGGCCCCCTCTGTCTTAGATGTAGGACCTCCGAGAGCCACTGCTCTACTCTCCCAATTGGGGCGCACGGGCCTTCAAAAAGCTCAAGTTCATGCTGTGGTCTGATCTTTTGTTGATCCACTTCGATTGCGGTCTGTTTATCGTGGTGAGGGCAGTTGTCTTCAATTTTGGTGTTGGTGAGATCCCTGTCGTCATCTCCGTCGGAAGTAAGAAGGTCAGTGTGCATTTTGTACGGATTCTGACAGACGCGGAGGAATCCAAAGTGGCCAAACCAACTAGAAAGCTATGGTGCTTAGCCTTGCCATGAAGAGGTTTCATAACATGATCTACGATCGATATTACACACTTCTGACGAATCGCAAGTCAATTCTCTTCATCGTTAGCTGAAAGGAGGGTATACCTGTAAACTCTGTTAGCTGGCTGCACCACTGGAAACGTTCCTCGTCAATGTCGGTAACTGTAAAACCCAGGATTTGGGTCAGGCTGTTGCGTTTCCCATCTACGTCATCAGGCAACATTTCACTGAGGAAGACGTCATTACCGTCGCTGTGTCCTCCGATTACAATGTGCACTGAACACTCCTCTGCGTTATCCGTGCGGAGAAGCTACAGTAGCCAATGGAAAACTCAACTCAGAAGCTGCCCGCGTGCTGCGGCAGGCAATCGCTCGTGTCCAGGGCCGATGGCCGTCAACTCTACCAACGGGCGGACCCCACTGTTTTCACGTACGCTGCGGTTCTCCTCACTTAGTGACTCCTGCCTGATGCCCACTGACAACTTCGTCACTCTCGTCTCGCTATGTGGAATCGTCCTTGGACAGTTTTAATCGCGACACCCTAGTGTGGGTCGCATCAAAGGGAGTACTAGAATCCACGTCTGTTGGTTTGGAAACGACAACCAGATCAAAGATCTGGTTGGGCAGTGCAGCCGCTATCGTCAAGCTGTGAACAACGAGTCACACGTAGAACCATGGACATGGAAGCAACCAGACCACTCGTGTTTTCTCTTTCTGTAGTATATGCTGGACCCTCTGCGGTTTAATTTACTTCATTCTGCCGGATGCGCCATGCAGGTCGCTTGAAGTCATTCCAGTGTTCATGCCACAGCGTCAGCCGCTACGAGCAATTCACAAATAATTTTCGGACAAACTGCCCTCCCGAAGGATCTTCTCTCGGATAACGGATTCGGGGTTACTTTGATCTGATTTAAAGAGTTCAGCTCCCCCAAACAACCTCGGACAGGTGTTCCAGCTGCCGCTTTAAACACAACTTAGTGATAAAACTGAGCGCTTCGCGTGCACATTCAAGTTGGGGCACATTTGAGGCTCAGCATGGTGAAAACGACCGGAGGTGCGCTGTTGATCCTTGCTTATATGGAGATCTACTCCTAACCCGGCGATGTACAGTTAACTTAAGTCCGCAAAAGTTCTCATGGATCGCAAACCGAGGACGAGATTCGAAGTGTCTATCCCGGTGGAAAACCCTTAAAGGGTACGCAACATCCTTATCAACATATTTGTGTTATGGGCAGTCTAATCTATACAAAGAACTACAGCCCAGGCCGCCTTCAATGAATAAAAGTGAACGTAAAGCACAGGAATGTCACGGACCTTCGCGATGTCGCCACCGGAGGCGATATCTGGATGTGCCATCAAGACTTGCCTTGCCCGCAAATTCCCGCGATTACTGGGAAAGGTGAGAACCAATTGCTGCTGGACCTATTTCTCGACACCTTTGAGATCGGGCGGCGAGCACCAGAAGTTTTCAAGAAAGTTACCTCGACAACATAAAAGCCCAGTTCGAGTAACGAGCTGCCGGCCTTGCAACGAAGGCGACGGGGGGATCACAGAAGCAAGCCTACGTGCATAATGCAGCCCGACTCCGGTCAACAGAAGTACCAATGACGCTTGATAGAAGAGTTCTCAGGAATTGGCACCTACTCCCAGTACTGTGCGCTAGTTGCCGAAACAATGGCATAGCCCAAGGTGATAAGGGGCGTTTCCAAAGGTGTAGAGGCAGGCTGCCTAGATCTGTCCTCCTGGATACCATTCAAAGTTTTGTTGCAATGTCTGATTGTTTTTGAAGAAGAGGTCGTTCTCTGTACCTTCGCAAAGACCACGAGATGTGACTATAGCCGGTGAAGAATGTTGGTGATGAACACCAAAACATAAACAGTCCGGGGACACTTAAATGTGGGGTGGGGTTAGAAGCAGTTAACAGGCCCGATAAGCACTGTCTCATCCCGATAGCAGATATTATACCTTGAAGAAAGTATGTTGTTCAGTCCGCAATAAGTGGGCTGACGGTCTACGTTTGCCGCCTGGTGAGCAAGTGATCATATAGAACCTTATCATTGACTTTGCTGAAATCGGAACCACATCGTCCGCAGTCTCACACGGATCTCTGGCTCCCGTCAGTCGCTATCTGGCTGGCAGAAGGGTTGTCAAACACGATCACCATCTCCAAAATCCCTGCTTCCTCATAGCAAGGCGTTCGACACCGTCCTATTATAGACAAGTGAAGGAATATACAGGATGCAGCTTCCAGGACGACTCAGGGATGTGTCACTGACGCTTTTACTCCCTTCTTTCGGTCACGGCAGAAAGCCGCTCGGACAGCCATTGCAAGCATATCTTTCGTATTGTAACCTATCCTCACCGAATTTAGTGGTGTTTAACATGTTGTTGATTAACAGATTGAGAATAACACAACGTTATGAGCAAGTTGTAATGCTCTGTTTCAGCCACCTCGGGTGGCCTTTATCAGGAGCGTTGTGATACAAATCACATTACAACACTCATGAGGAAGACCACTCGAGGTGGTTGAAACATGGAAAATTACAACCTGGTTGTAAAATTGTAATATTCTCAACCTGTTCATCCTATCTTTAAACCTGCGAAGCTGACGCTTTAAGAATGTGCGCTCGGCCCCGAATCGAGTATTGCACCCTCATTTACTGTCATCTATGCAAGTGTGACAGGCTTCAACGCTTGTCTAGCAAAAGCTCATTAGGATATCCATCTTCGCTCACCCACGGACAGCGTTGTGAAAAACTTGGTATCGAGCCACTTTGGCTGAGTAGATTAAGGTTGAACCTGACGATGTTGTATAAACTCAAAATTCGGATGCGATTATCACAGCGCCCACCGTCCAATTACAGCACAGCCCTCCACATAGTCTAAGAAATAAGGGTTCCATCTTCCCACTTCTGATATCCCGGGAAAATATACGTGTGAACTTCTTCCTTGTAAAGTATTCCTACATTTGGAATAAACTTCCGAATGAAGCCAGAGCCAGTAAAAACATTCAGCGTTTTGAAAAAGGTTTGGACAACTAACTTACTTTAACAAACACAATGTCTATCTTCAAACTCTCTGTATCCCATGATGACCTTTTTGAGTGTAATCCAAGAAACATTTAGACGTCAGATGCGCATAACGTAGATAACTACCCCTCGAAAACAGCCGACTTGAAACGGTTTGTTATATAAGTTACTCACACGACCATTTAGTACATGGCCTACTGTGCGCTCATCAAACCGTTTGAAACCCAACAATATTTTAATAACATGCGTTTATTCACGTATATGCATTGCCCAGATTGCTAGTAAAATGCCACAACAAGCGGTAGATAGAGTTATATATTCCAATAATCATAGCAAAAATAATAATACCGTATGAATTCTTCGTTGAAAAACATAACACACATCGTTTGCCATGGTAAGTGTTATAACCCCACATTCTCTCATCTAACTTGTGAAATTCCATTCTTTTTCTGATCGTCATAATCATCTATTGTGCGAAGAAATTTTTCCATGACGGACGGATGCACGGGATTTTGTCTTGGCTGAACGGATCGCGAGATGTTCAACTTTTTGACGTTTTCGAGCAATCGACGAAATCCTGCGTTGGAAGCTGACTAATCGTTCGCTGGATTGTGAGATTTTCTACTCTGCCTCGCCAAAGCCGACCTATCTTGACATTCTCCAGACGCTAGTTTTATCCCGTAATGACGAAACACTCCAAGGATGCGTTTGAACGTTTTCCCCGGGGTGACCTTGAACTATTTGAAAAATTGCCCATCCCACAAACTTGTAAAAAGTAAATTAGTGTAGCATCTCATTCTTGAGACTAAACCTGCGAAGCGAGCGAACTATCTCCTTTCCTGTTGTGCGCGTCGAAGTTTCATAAACTACAGTCATTTGCTTTTTCACCACGTCCTTCATGACAGCAGGCTTCATGTTTGTGCTACTGGTTAGTTACTTCCTTTGTATCCTTTGTAAATATCTGCAATGATCGCGCATAACTCAGCGTGCTTCTTGCACATGCGTTGAGAAATAAACATTATCATTATATTTTTGTAATATGTGGTACTCAGCCTTAAATGTTTTACGGCAGCACTTTACATCCATCAACATATCAATTTGTTCAAAGGCGGGTGTATTGAAGTAGCTGCCTGCGTTGAGTGTGCGGTGATGATACGCTCATACGAAGTTGGTCAACACGTCTCCGGCCATTAGTTATTTCCTTCACGTTCGTTTTTATTCCTGCAGTGGAATTCGTCTTGACAATAATCACCATTCTTTCTTGCAAAGACTGACAGGACCACTCGAGTTACGCTGGCGAGAAGTCATTAACACAAGAATGTTAACCTTGACGCATTGCCAAATCTTTACATTGTTTATTTATAGAATCATGTTCCCGCACAGCTCCTCTTCATTCTCTTCGTTTCATTGCCGAACCCTTGTTTATATGTGCACTGGTCTATTGAATCGTTCGCCAACAATTCAAGTTCGCACCAAGTTACGCGTAATCTGTTGGTCCAGTAAATGCTTCTCAATATTCAACGTCAGAGATAATCTCTCCTCGAAACGGTTAAAGAGAAGGCGCTCGTAATAACTGGATTTAATACGGTACTAATTGGATCAACGTACAAGAAAATTGTCTCTTACCTCGAATGTGAAAATCCTCAGAAATCAAAGAAAGAAAGTGTCCGCACAACAAATTGACAACCAGACACCGATCCACAATGGTGGACGAAAATACAGATTGAGCTCACTCAAACAAATGGTCATTGGTTTGGTCAGAGCAAAACGACTGTTCATGCATCGAGGAACGACAGGAATCATAAGTTAATCAAGAAAAAATATGGAAGAAAAATGCCTAATTTCGGCATTTAGAAGTTTACAGGGTTCGGACTAAATAGGGGTAAGGAAAACGGTCAAAGTAGGTGGTGTAAGAACAAGGATGCGTATTGTATCGCATTTGGGGGAGAGAGCAAAGCGTAGGGCAACCTTTCAACATGAAGCAAACCTCAGCAATATCGAAATAACGCAATATCCTTGGCAAAATCAACACTGGGCCCCGAAATCCGGCTGGTTTTCCAAACCCAAGGTGGCAATATGAACAGCGGCAAAGACCGGTCCGACGGAAGGGTACACACCTACTGCTTTATCCGTAGTGACTTGGTGTTACTCTGAAGACGCTTCTAAAACCCAAAGTGACATGGTGTCCCGTCTTACAGTACCATCTGAAGTTCCCACCGACACCTGGCGTAGATGTCTGTCGTCACCAGAGAACACCTCGGTGAGTATACCGGAGGGTCAAACGCCTCTGGAGGCTCTTTTGTGAAGAAGAACTACATCGCCTACTTGAGGATCACGCGAAGCTTTCAATCACTTAGGTGTAACCTGCAGCTGGGGTAGGTATTCAAGCCGCCATCGTTTCCAAAACACACTAGATAAATGCTGTGCTTGTCTCCAGCCCCTTGTGTAACGTTCTCACAATGTAACCTCATCTGTACTTAAGCAACAACAGCAACTCACTAAAACGAAGTACCTGGGGACTATCTGGATCATCACAAACAGGCACGAGTGGTCTATTGTTCACGATTCATTCAACTTCCACCATGTATGTGGTAAGTGACTCTTCATTCATTACCTGCTGTTGTGTTACCGACGACAGAACTCGTCTCACTGGCTGGATCATTCTCTCCCAAGCCCCGCCTCGATGACTTGCGCCGGTAACTCGAAATTTGGTTTAAACTTCCTCGCTATCATTGTCCGTTCATATGTTTCCCACCTTGGTGACCAGTGCATCAAAAAATTATACGCGATCATTGTTATTCTTTGTCGAATATCATAAATCATTGCATATTGTATTGTTCGTGTTCGATAGTATCCGTACTATTTTTTAGCTTCCTTGCATATTACTCATCCTTGTCGACAATGTCCCGTGTCAGATCTAGCAGTGCTTGAACTCAGCAGAAACAGTCTGTAGCAGCAAGCGCCTGTGGCCGGTATGGATGTAAAATATCCGTACAAAACGGCATGCAGTGCGACCAGTGTCAGAAGTCGTATCACTTCAAGTGCACTGGTCTTAACGAACACAAGTAAAAACAGCTAGCTTCCTCATCTCTTATTTACATCTGTATGAGTTGCAGGTTCAGCGAAAGCCAAGGCACCGCTCCGCAGCTAACTGGTCTTACACGCGCCACGCCAAGCGGGGTGACGCAGAAAACCTGCAACTGTAAATGCGGGGCTCTTCTTAGCTCTGTATCTCCTTCCATTTCTTCCATAGAGAGTAAGATAGAGGAGTACCAACGGACTCTGTCCGAAATGAAATTGGAACTACATTCTCTGAATGAGTATATAGCGCTTGCTCTCCCTGGTGTTGCAATCACCAAGAAAACAGTTGCCCTATCAACTGCACACGTAGAGGAGGCGGCAGTAAGAATGAAGGAAAAAGCTCTCAGGGAAAAGAGAGTTGTCTTATGGGGCCGCTATCCTACAACCTCTTCTCCAACCGAGCTAGCTAAGACAGTCCTAGGAACTTCCTTCTCCCGGATGCCACAAACATGGTACTTGCGATTAGGCTGCGGGCCAAGACAACCAAGAAGTCACTTGGCCTTTTGGTAACTTTGCCAACCATGCTCAGCCCTGAGGTAGTGGTGGGCAAAACAGAGACTTTAAAGTACGTCAAAGCCCATCTGCAAGGCGTATCTTTTGACCGCTCCAGGCAAGAGAGAGCGAGACGCGAAGAGCGGACTAAGACTAAGTCACAAATCTTGGCAGACCAGAAGCTACAACTGGAGACTGAAGTCGTAGTTTCTGCTCTCGAAGTAGCCCCCCAGACCCCTGTGCCCGTTGTGGAAAGCAAAGGCACCGTCTGTATGGTCGTTACAAGAACAGACGCCTCCGGCACAGGCACAAGCATTAAGGGTACTAACACCGCGCAAAAACCGTCTTCAGAGTTACCCACCCTGAAACCCACCAAACTGCCCAGCAGAAGACTCTCCCTCCCAAGAGTTCGGAATGAAAGCAGCCTGCTAGGACCGCCTCCCACAGCTCGAAAAGCACCAATTTGGCTCACCCCTATAATTATCTCTTTCAGTAGCCCCATAGCACAGCGCCCTTTGCCGTCTTCCAAAGTCCGCTCCCAGCAAACAAAGAAGTCAAATTTTCGGAGGGTGAAAACTTCCAAACACCCTCCCAAGCAGCGGAATTTGACGGGGGTGCAGAGTTCGCAGGTGGCGGCACCCAGAATGCCAACCAAACGCCCGGTAGGATCGCTGACGTACGCACAGGCGGTGATGTCGCGCCCACAGCCTTGAAGGAGGGCTGTCAGAACAACTCGGAAGAACAGATCGAGTTCAGCCCAACACCCTCCTCAATTCTAGACCTTCTTTCCTAGGCTCTTCCTCACACCATCCTTTCTATTTTCTCGCGAAATCCAGCGAGAAAGTAGCTTTCAGATGCATGTATAAGAACTGTCTAAGTCCGTTCCGGAAATCAGACAGTTAATTCATGACACCCGACCCCACATGTTCCGCTTCACGGAGACCTGGCTCACGGGTGATATCAATGACAGTGAACTGAGTGTTCCGGGGTATTCAGTTTACCGGACTGACTCTGCCCGAGGGAGAATTGGGGGTTCAGCGATTTTTCTTCAGCAGTGCTTCCCGACACCCACAGTTATTGGTGGCTTCCAGTCCCCTGATAAATGTGACGCTCTGTAGCTTCGACTACCACTGCGTGACCAAGACTCACTCATAGTGGGGGTTATTTATCGTTTTCTTTCATCAGACGTCCCCGACGACAACGCCCTTCTGGTAAGCTCGGAAAACTTCCTAGGCCTACAACGCTTTGCCCATTTGCTTATTATGGGTGATTTTAATGCACCCAAGATAAACTGGGCATCAGTTTGTCACCGGGATTGTGAAAGCGGATTCTCGACTTCTCTATCAACACTGATACGTCGGAAGGCGTGGTGACAGCACGTCACCGCCCCGACGCGGTACCGTTCCGGTCAGATTCCCTCTCTGCTCGACTTAGTTATCACTGAGAGCCACCTGGTAGACAGAGTGATCATCAAGCCGTCACTTGGACACAGTGACCACTCTCTGTTAATCTTTGATCTTATCTGTTACTGGTTACAACAACCAGCGAAAAGGTCCACCGTTCGAAACTTTAATCAGGCAGATTTTAACGGCCTGAGAACCTACCTAGGTTTACTTCTTCTTGACTTGGACTCCGTGGACCAGAACTACCACACGTTTCACAGCGCAATTCAGAAAGCAGACGACTTATTTATACCGCGCAAACTGTGCATTTTCTCTTATCGGCCACCCCTTCCACGCAGGATACGTCGTCTTCTCGATAACCGTTCCCAATTATTCGCGAAGCATAAGCTTACTGGAAACTCAGAGGACCTAAGCGCGTTCCACATTGTCCGAAACAGGTGTAGGCGGGAAATCCGCGAACACACCAAACTCGTACAAGAGAAGATCCTCATAAGAGCCCGCGGGAACAAAAACTTCTTATTCAAGCATATGCGGCGACTAAGAAAGAACAAACCTTCAGCTCTTTCTTTACGACTACCCAACGGGGAGACTTCATCTGACTCCCTAGTTGTGGCCGAGTTATTCAGGGAGTACTTCTCGGCAATCTATAACGTCGTATCCCCGAGCTGGCATCCTGTACTACCGTTGCAGAAGTTCAGGCAACCACTCGTGACCGCTGAGTTTTCTGTGCTAGATGTCGAAGACCTTTTACTCAAGGTTAATCCTTACGGTGCAATGGGTCCCGACATGATCCATCCCAGAATACTCAAGGAAGCAGCTGTTAGTTTGGCTGAACCCCTTTATAAGCTGTTCAAGCAAACACTCCAGACTAGCATCCTCCCTAGCGCATGGAAAGAGGCGATGGTCACACCCATATTTAAAGTGGGTGACCGGCACTCTCCGGCTAGTTATCGGCCAATCAGCCTCACTAGCATCCCGTGCAAAATAATGGAGCGCCTACTAAAGCGCGCCATACTCAATCACTTCTTATCAAATAATCTTTTTTCTTCCACACAGCATGGCTTCCTTCCTAATCGGTCATGCATAACAAACATGCTTATTTTCATGGATAGTCTGACGGAGGCCAAAGACAATGGCCTCATCTCTGATGCCATCTTCTTTGATTTTGCCAAGGCTTTTGACCGTGTCCCACACGGCCCCCTGAAACACAAACTGGAAGCCTACGGTATTCAAGGAGAGGTTCTTCGCTGGATTGCCTCTTTTCTTGATAATAGAACGTTTAGGGTCAAGACCGGAGCAGACCTTTCGTCTCCCTCTTTCATTTCTGCGGGAGTTCCCCAAGGGTCAGTTCTAGGTCCTTTGTTATTCCTCATTTACATCAACGACCTTCCAAGCAACATTTCCAGCAGCGTCCTCTTATATGCAGACGACCTAAAAATCTGGAATGCCACTGATCCCAGCGCACTACAAATTGATCTTGACGCGATCAAGCGCTGGTCGGACGATTGGAGTCTCCCACTAAATGACAATAAATGTGCTCACATGTCACTCGGTGGAGATTCTGGCAATGCCTTCATGATTCATAGCGCATCTGGCACAGTAGATATCATGAGAATCGACCTGAAGAAAGATCTGGGCATCTGGTTGTCATCTAACTTGTCCTTCACGTATCACCATGAGATGGCGGCAAAAAAGGGATTTGCCGTTCTTATGATGATTAGGCGCACTTTCCCCCGCATGGACAAGAACGCTTTTCAAACGCTTTACGGGACTTATATAAGACCGCTCCTCGAGTATGCCAATCAGGTCGTGTATACCGGCCTGAAGAGAGACATATTAGCTGTTGAGCGTGTCCAGCGCGCGGCTACCAAGATGGTCGCGGGCCTGAGTAATGTTACTTACGAGTCTCGACTTGAAATTCTTGACCTCTGCCCACTTGAATTTCGAAGACTCCGCGGTGATTTAATACTCACACACTTCTTCTTTAGAGTAGGTCTCGTAGAACAGTTCTTCACTGTAGAGAATGATGACGGCCGGCAAGGACATAATAGAAAGCTTTTCAAGCTTCGTCCTCAGACCTTTCTCAGGCAGCAGTTCTTTTCTTACAGGGTTATTAACTATTGGAACAGCCTTCCTTCAGACGTCGTCAGCAGCGCTTCTAGGGATCGTTTCAAAGCTTTACTTGATTCTTGTTCACCTAAAATTGCATTATGCGAATAATCTTTCTCTGTCCTTGGTATTCATTGTAATCCCTTAGAGCGGTGCTGCACCCTGTTTTCAATGATCGTCTTTCAGATCAACAGAAGCCCGCTGACACTGAGCAAGGAAAACCGACTGGATCCAGGAACCTTGGGCCGTTGCCTCGAACCCGTGTATCAACCGCTGAAATCGCCGAAATCAACAATGGTGGACGATAAAACAGGTTGAGCTCACTCAAACAAATGGTCATTGGTTTGGTCAGAACAAAACAACTGTTCATGCATCGAGGAACGACAGGAATCATAAGTTAATCAAGAAAAAATATGGAAGAAAAATGTCTAATTTCGGCATTTAGAAGTTTACAGGGTTCGGACTAAATAGGTGTAAGGAAAACAGTCAAAGTAGGTGGTGTAAGAACAAGGATGCGTATTGTATCTCAACAACATGAATCAAACCTCAGCAATATCAAAATAACGCAAAATCCCTGGCAAAATCAACATGGTCTTCGATTTGCCCTTGGTCCTTCCGCCATTAGGCGACTGTGGCGTTTGGTTATATTTACGTGAACCGTTACTCTCGGAACTTGTATATCTGATGGATTCAGTAGCGAGGTATGCTGTTATCTTCCTCTGTCCAGCTTATCATAATTCTGTCGAAATTAACACCGTGTCGATAAAAAACTCACCGAAACGACTGCCTTCCCTGTTGCATCCGATTCGGTTGCTTGTCTAGCGCAGAATTTATAGACGCTTGTTTTTAACGGACGCTACTACTCTGCTTCCATCCTATCGATAGACATCTCAGGTATACTAAGCGTTGCTCGAACAACCGCTAGACGTCCGGGATCAGCAATGCCCGATAAATTTGTGTGAGTGGAGAAAACGTCTTTCTGTTACCCAGCTGAGGGTCATTGTTTCCTATCCATAGTGTCCGAGTGAACCGAGGTTGGCATGCGTGATTTTCAGAGGCGTTCTCCTGGTTATCAGTCGGCTGAAGCTAGTCCAAGTACAACCGTACTGTTAGGCTTGCCTGCTATGTCTTCCGCCGAGAGGACAACCCTGTTTCATATCGCCAACCATTGGCGGCTGATCCTCAGGTGATCAGCACCGATGACGATTTCAAAACTTTTCTGAATTTTTCCACCATTCCTGCTTCATTTTAACCTAATCATGTGCCTTTCTTTTCAAGGATTCACTCAATCTTCACGGGGACCTGGAAGAGAGTTAGTTGGCTGCTGTTTATCATGGCTGTGATATGCTCGGGGTATCTGAAGCTAAGCAACGATCGCACCTAGGGATAGCTGTAGGGATGGTGGCGGATTCGCCGGAGAAGACGGTGTTTGTCCAAACTACCTAGGTTTGTCTCAGCTATAACGCAGTGTTCAACTGAGCGACGTTTGGTGATGGGCGACAATCCCATTGAGGAAGAAATGCGTTGAAAGGAAGAAGAGCTGAGACATGTGGAGGTACCGCTAGAAGTTCGCATGAGGTTGTTGGAAAGGCCTGTGTTTAGTAAGACTGGGGTGCCATCTCAGAGGATGGATTCAAATGTTCCCTGTCTAGCTCTTCAAGTATATCTCAGACTTATGAGTTCCAGGGAGCTCTATGGAACAGTACATGCATACTTCAGCTATTGATGTGAACCTGCCAAAAATCGAGCCGGAACCTTCTGAAGGGCCGCCAAGGTAGACACTAAGGGTCTTCAAAGTTTAGACACACAGATGAAGATGTGTCAGTTGATGCTACCTCAAATTAACCAATCATCTGAATTCAATTGCCCAACCAACCTTCTGGGTGTCGCGGATAAAATTCCTTGCCCAATTCAAGGGAGGTGGGCACAGGTAGCTGACCCTGTCAAAAACACCGGTCGGAAGGCTTCCTTCAACGACTTATTCGAGTTTGTACGGAGGCAAATTTCAGTTTCTGGTAACCTGTATGGTCAACCCATTGCCTGATAACACCAGGGCCGCATCAGCGGAAATCATACCGCGCACTTTCGCGAGAATCCCTGACGAATACCCCGCGTGTCAACCGTCGTTGGAATGGCAATAATCCACACCAATGTGCACTGTGTGGTAACGATCATGATCTGCAGACATACCGGCGGTTCAAATACCTGTTATTAGAGGAAAGACGCGAGGTTCCAAGAAGGCGTAAACGATGCCTCGTTTGTCTAATGCCAAATCACAGAGCCAACTATTGCAAAGTACGTGCACATTGTTCATTGCTATTCTTGATGCATGCAGACGGGGCCCCCCTGGATCTGAGCTCGAAGTGAAGAAGTCGATCTGTAGAGCCACCTATTTGCTTGGTAAATGGAGTCTTCTTTTCCTATTACCCGTCAAATTAATCGGTGTAGACGGTTGGATTGAAGCGTATAAACTTCTAAATGACGGACCTGATACCACATTCACAGTTGAGTCTCTAGCTGAGCGATTAGGGCTGCCGGCGTGCGAACGTACGCTCAACGTCCGTACATAGGATAAGATGGATATCATTAAATGCTAGGAGCTGAGTTTGGAAGTTGAATCTCTTGATGAATGAAGTAGGATCACAGTCGACAAGGCATCCGGTTGATCTGTCGACACCATATTTCAGCGTTGGTCCCAGTTTGTTGGTCTTCCTACCACCTTGTTTTAAAGAAGATAAATTCGGGTTACTAATAGGTTGTGATATGAAGAAAGTATGTTTGAAAGCAGATCATCGGGTAGGAGAGGCGTCAACCGTACGCTGTGAAAGCCACCCCAGGTTGGATCCTGTGTGGGACCCATGTCACTCTCAACAAACAGCAAACCTGAAGTTCATTGACTGAAGGGTACTCAGCTAGAACGATCGGTTCAGTACATGTTCGACATGGAGCTTTTCGAGCGTGGATTGTCTAATGAGGTGGTTGGCTAGTGACGATCGACTAGCTGGGTGTATTGCAGAGTCCACTGTTGCACCCAAGAGTGGCTGGTATGAGATTAGCTTGCCGCGATCGTTTGACAATGTAAAGTTTCACGATAGCTGATGAGTGGCATGGAATCGCCTGAATTTACTGAGCGGAGAACTTTCTCACGATACCGGATGGGCAGGTGAATATAACGAGATTAATAAAACACGTGACCAACAGTCATATATCAGGGGCTGGCACCGGTGAGGATAAGACCCTCGGCCGGTGGTACCTACCCCACCATCCATTGTTGAATCCGAATGAACCTGGGAAGATGCGGATAGTACTCGACTGCGCGGCAAAATGCGGAGACATCTCGTTGAACGAAGCCTTACTGCGAGAGCCATTTCTGACGAAGGAGCTAATGAGTATATTGCTGCGGTTCCGCAAGGGTTGGATAGTCTTTTTCTCAGACTGGGGAGATGTTTTTGCAGATGACGGTTTCTGAGAGAGGTTGGTGAGAATTACGCTTTCTTTAGTGGGGTAGTTAATCCATGCCTAGCTCCTCGAACACGTATGAGGATATGGTCCATCCTATTGGAGCTACTTTGCCATTCTTCGCGACGTAAATATTCAGGGAGATTGTAATCGATAGTGACCATCGATTTAGCAGGGTAGCCAGCCAAGTAGTGTAAGAGAATTTTTACATTGACGACAGCTTAGTGTCAGCGGATGCGCTTGAAGATGCCAGACGTTGATTATTCCGCTTGCTATCCGCGGTCCAAACGTAATTCAGTGCTTTTGTGGCGCGAATATCGGATGCGATACACCCCTAGACGAAAAGTGCCAAGGTGAGTGGCACAGGTGGTCACGGGGAGTAGCGATGACAAACTCACTTATTATACCGCGTTGTATCAGACCCCGCTGGCAAAAACCGACACGTTCGGAGTTCCATATGTTTTCTGAAGCCTTCAAAACAAGCTATGGAGCAGTCGGCTATCTTGAAGACACCTTAGGAGATGACAACATATTTTGCTGCTTTCCGATGGGAAAATCCCATGGGGCAACTCTAATACTCCTGTTTATCCCAAGGTTGGTGCTTACAGCAGTAGTGTTTACCACCAAACTTATGCGATTCATGACGGGTGAACTCAACCTAACCTTTGACAACATCATACTTTGGACAGGCTCCGTCAACGTGTTGGAATACTTGTGAAACATCTCTTGTCATACTGTTATACTTGTAGCCAACCGCCCTCAACTAATTCGCGACTATACCCAAGGCTGTCCATGGCCACACAATCCGTCCGGTTCATTCCCGGCAGACCTAGTTTCGCGAGAAACCTGCGATACTTGTCCTCAATAAATTCGCCCGTGGATGAATGTTACGACCTTTCCGTTGGGAATTAAGAATCCGTGGCCGCCCAACAAGCAGCTTCAAGCTAAGGAAACCGAATTAAAGAAGGTGCTAGTAGTAGCTGCGTTAGTATCGCGCAGTGGTACGTGAAGCTTGTTTCAGGTGTCTCACACTGGTCCACCCTACTGCGTGTGGTATTTTGATTAGTACGTTTCAGGACTTACTTTACTTGCATGAATGCTGGTCTAGAGTGTTCCAGTATCCTGGGTATGTTGCGTAAGTCGGAGTTAGATCTGGCGTGTGAATCCATCGTTCGATTGGGCCGGTAGAGCACCTTTAGTGAGGACTGTACGGAACTCGCTAAGAGCCAACAGAATACACTGGCTCGAATAAGGCCAGACACCATAAACGATGTTCTGGGTCTCAGTGGATGGATTTCAATCGAGCTGTGTTGTAGTACTCGAACGGTGATACTGCCACTCCGTGGGGCTGTTATGAATATAGCTACCAGATACTATCATGAGATTGTAGGTCACATGGGAGCCAGTCACCTCTTATCGTCCATCCGAAAAGGGTTTTAGTTTATCAGGGACATGTGTTGAGACTGATCCAACAGGATTATACCCAGTCAGTGTTCAATATCGAAAACCGAACGACAATGAAAAACAAAGACTCAGTGCTTGTCCTTCGTGTATTAGTATCGACCCTAGAAAATAGAAGGTACAGAGGAACAAGTGAAGCCAGCGGGGCACGGAGCGAGTTGTGATTGTAGCCCTGGGACGTATGTTACGAAATAGATAGCTTGACTAAAACAAAAGTAGGTGAGAAACCAGAATCATCCCAAAGGTACATGTGAATGCGAATATCAAAATATTATTATAGTTGCTACGGGTTGAAGGGATTCTGTTGGCGCAAAGCGGAATAAGATCGACCGGTTCTACTTGCCGTGGTTGCCTCAACAGGGGAACGGATCGCTTTGGTTATTCGGATTGTCGTAAATTCAACATCTTGTTGTGTATCAACCCGAAGGGACTGAACAAGGTGATTCAAAGAGGGAATTAATGCCCACCAATGATATTCTACCGGAACTGAGTCAAACCCAAATTTTCACGAAGTAAAGGCTACCTTCGAATTTTGGCAGCTGGAACTAAACCAGCAATCCGGATATATTATCATATTTGGAATCCCCTTCAGACGTTTACGTTGGTTGAGTTCGTCTTTCGGACCGAAGATGTCCAGCGAGATATTTCAGCAACACTGCATTTAGGCACCTGAGAAAATGAAAGGGATTAGGTGTTTCACTGACGACGTGCTAACTTTCGGAGAAAATCTACAGCGTCCTGATGGAGTTCTGGAGGAGTATCCGAAGTGCTACATCAGTCGGAAAATTCGCCTGCTACGCGAGGTAAAGGGGTCACTTCTCACGGACAGTCGACAACATCAAACATACTCAGAATAGACTCTGAGAATATAAAGGCTATAGTCACGGTTCCAGCTTCTGAGGATGTGTAAGCATTAACACGACTGACTGGCACGGACAACGGTCTGAGTCACATTCTTCTAAAATTATCCGACATGATTCATCCCATCCGCGTGTTCACCGATGAAGGAGTACCATGGAAATAAATCAGGGACAACAGAAAGCAATAAATTAAATCAAACAAGTTATTCCGA
>QNGE01000830.1:0-37997 GCA_008508345.1 Paragonimus westermani
AACCTCGAGTTTAGTGCTTGTTTTCGAAAGAGGCTGGCTGGAGTGATTATTTGAATGTAAACTTTGAGATCAAATGTGAGTAATGGTCAACTTGAAAGTAAACCGAATCCACGACTACTTATCAGTAATCTATTTTTCTCTAATACCGAATAAGTAGCTTCCTGGAATTATGCGTTGATTTCTTTAACTCGCTGTGGATTTCGGTTCCCCTCTTCGGGGAGTATCTGAAAAGATCTAAGGCAAGCAACTTATAGATAAAACGTTGTGCCTTATAATTGATACTGTGGCAATCGCGACGGAAGCTTTGGTTTCCACTTGTCAGGCGATTTGGATTTGTATTTGAATGGCCGGGCCTTCGAGAATACTTGTTTCAAATGAGTCTTGACGAATTTCCGCCTGCTTGTCTCATTTTTCTTTACCTCCACACTCCATTTTATATGAATATCAACGGAACCCATTCGAGGATCCCATAATCAGTTAATATTAAACCCTTTCGGTTCGCCATGTTGAATTTTTTGAATGCATGTGGTTATTTTTTACCTCTGGTTTCACTCTGCTTATATCAAGGGGCTCACGTCCAACAGAAACCTCCTCACCTTTGTGTGAGTTGTTCGAACGTCATTTCGTCCTTGTTTGTTTCATTGCTGTCAGTCTCACGTATTTGTCATTTGATCGTTCTAGCCGGTAATTTATCACCAGTGCTCGGGTAGTGCACAGGAATAATGACTGATTTCGTCGTCTTATTGAATCGCTTACAATATTGGACAGAATTTAATTATATGAGCATCATGTGGGTTGGAACCTGTCAACATGGCTTGCCTGGAGAATTAAACTAGTTTGCTCTTCTTTACTCTAACAGGGTGTTGGTCAAGACAACATGTATAATGTAGAATGTCTATAACACATGCTTTAATCACAGGTTATATAGTTATAAGGTCATAACAAACACTTATACTGACAATCCTATCGCCATGCTGAACAATATCACGCATTATCTTGATCGTGCTTGTCATATTACTTGGCCGGAATGATATCAAATTTTCCTCGGCTTGAAACGACAGATCGTAGAACGGGAATAGACGAATTCCAGTTGAGGTAAAAACAGACGTTAAAGCTTAACGGCGGAACCTGCGCAACCGCCTTTGTGAGTGCACAGTTGTTCATAACAAAATGCCTGGGCTATACACTAAACAATGGTAGTACAACAACCGCGTTCGGTGAACAGTCTCTACAGTGAATTGCGTATCCTTCTGATCAAACGTACATCGTGTCATGTTCGCATTTTACGATTCTCAGCGTTTTTTCGTTGACCATATGCTGTCTGGACCAGTTTAATAAACTAATTAACTCAGAGTGTTTGTTATGACGAAGAAATGAATGTATGATTAAAATGACTTGGCGTACACAAACATTTAATATTCGTCAGCAAATCAACAACAGTCGGAACGTATTGAAGAAAACGTATTGAAAAAAAACGTATTGAAAAATATTCAGTCAACCCAACACCAGTGTTTGCACACATGTAAACTTTTTGATCATCTTGGGCTTCCGGAATTGCATCGACTGTGATTTTCAAGCAAACCTATTTTACATGATTACATTCAATTTATTTCCAAAATGCACTGATAGTTGGGGAAAATGAGTGAATTAGTTTCAGTTGTGAGAAACTGCATTCTGTTAAATCTTTGGAAAAGTTTGGCAAACTGATATCTGCTGAAGTCTGCATTATTATGAGATTGCGAGATTCAGTGTACATTTACACATTTACAAAGTTGGTACGGTGTGAATGTTTTTCAAATTAGGTACAAAGAATAACAGATAAAACTTTGGTGATTCTGATTGAAGACGGTAGAACCAGTACACGGTTTGTTTGAGGAGTCCACATGCACATCGCTACAACATTACGCGGGGATGATGGTTTGTTCACATCCGGTGAATGATTACATGCGTAGAGTTACTGTGCAATGCAATACAACGTAAAATTCACGGTTACACTGTTTGGCACATGTGGTAACGTTGTTAGTTGCAGCAGAGTAACAAAGTAACCACTCCTCTGTTTCTAAATGCTTGAAACACCCGAATATTTTAGATGTAATACTTTACATTATGAACTGAGGAATCATTTCTTTATTGATTAGCTACATTCATTACCAACAGTCAACAACGGACGGTCAAACTTGGTTGTAGTTAGAGCGGTTTCTTTCCCACTGATGTTCAAAAACCTGGAGAGTAATATGGCAGTTTTGAGCGTCAAGTCGAAAGATCACAAGTTCTTTGACCTAAAATATTACGACGTACAATTTCTTCTATATAGACATAATACACAGATTGCCTAGGGTCTGCATTAGTATGGGCGGGTTGGTGTATTTTCTCACATCACGCTCCCTGCAGTGACCGGTAATAAGGATACCCATATTTGGTCACCTTTTAATAATCAGTGATTGAATCAAACTCTCAATGTAAATCAACTCTAAATTTGTATCTGTATTGGCAAGGTGTGAAGAGGCATATAACATATAACGCACCATGAAATGCAGCCGCAGCTGAAAGCGTTCACTGTGTACCGCTTTATAGATAGTAACGCTGGCGAAAAGCGTGTGACCTACTCACACTTTGACAACTTGCTTACCCACGCTGAACTCACGGTACGTGGACGATTTGCCAACAGTCGATGGAGCAGAAGTGTTTGCGCCACATACAATAAAATTAATGGACTCACAACGTATTTGTTAATCATGACGTTCACGAAATTTTCAATATGTTGAGAGTTCTCTTCTGAAGATTCAACAGATTTTCATTACAGATAAATCGAGATTCCGTTTGCACTTTCGAAACTTTTGTGTAAGATTTTGGAAAATAACGGAAACAAGCTTCTACTGGTTTATCACCCAAGATATGAGCTGAACTGACAGCCACCTAAACTAGAACTTGGTGACATAATGATGGACATGGTGTTCAACAACGTCGTCTGCTTCGTTTCATTTCGTCATTCGACGTACAGCTGATTGTGGAACTTCGTTTGAACATGTGATTTCTAGTTTACTAGGGTTGTTGGCATGCCAGTTTACCCGTTCACTAAGAGCGGATAGTAGTTTGAAACACGTAATATCCATTTCGGGTTTTTGCGAAAGGTTGTGTTACATTTTGGTGCGAAGAGTTTGTAATTCACAACAACAAACAACAAACGAAAATTTTACAAGTAGTTCAGCTTGGCTAATTGAAATGAGTTAAGTGCATTGGGAACAATTTCTACAATTTTGGATTTCCACACCAAACTTTTATTTAACACGCCGAAAGTTAAAGTGAGAACTGTTATTGTCGGCGAAATGACTGCAATGTTTTGTAAACAAACGCGGAGAGTAGAGTGAAATATAGTGGAGCTTATCTTCCGCCGTCAAACACAGGTAGCATTGTTACGTGCGAAATTCCGGCGAAATACTGGCAATACTTGCCTAGTTTTTGGAATTACTAGTTTCAATTCTATGCTACATCTGTTCGCTCGAGCTTTACAGAAGAAGTATCGGCTTGTTGGAGTTAATCGTGATAGAACACTTCAAGCGTTGTACAGTGGTAATTACCGTGACCACCGTCCAGGTAAGTCACGGCGGTATTCTGGAATGTTAGCTACATCAGAAAACAAAGGTGATAAAACTATTTCACCTACTAGCAGCTCCAAATATTTGCGAAGCAAAACAGAAAGAAGAATTTTTTCCCTATAGCCCTTACGACTAAACGGATGTTCCCTTCAACAATGGCGGTATAAATTTTGAAACATATAATTCTTGCTCGATGCATTGTTTGTCTGCTTATTCAAATTTTTTGTTTATTCTCATTTATTTTCCAGTAGAATTTACAGAAGAATGTTACTTTATAATAAATAAGCTTGCGGTTTCTCAGAAGCGGAGTTCATGCTTTCTCCAAAGTGAACTGAAGTATACTGTGTCGCTCTTTCCACATCTGTCGTAGTCCCTCTTCAAACACCAAATTTCTCACGCTTTTTATCAGATCCTCCTTGCTCATCGAATTCATTACCTCGGTGCCGCCCAGCTGCAAGCAGATTACGGCATTCAGCTGTGACTCGCCTGCTTCCACAGCTTCTTTCAACTCGCAAGTAACTTTATTGACGACAAACATTGAATCTGAACTCAAAGCATTCGTTATCTAAAACGTGCAAACAGAAATTTAAAAGAAGCTCAATGTAGTTGGCTTGCAACATTTGTTCTGATTTGATTAGTTCACAAGATTTCGGAAAACTACACATTTCCTGATTAACATTTACCTGAGACTCCAGCTCATGTTTTGTTCGCTTTGCACATTCCGAATGCTCATCCGCGTAAGTTTCATTCCAGTCGCACACTTGGCCATTTTTGCAAACATTACCGAAGAACCTAAGTGTTTTCACTTGAATTTAATTTGAACACAGCAGCAAACGGAGGAACAATGGTAGATGTATTATCATTCTAACACAAACAACAATAAGCAAAAATACGTTATTAATATTAACGGGGTGGGGTTGGAGAAGTTAAACAGCAAATGGAATGAAGGACAGCGCAAAACTACGGAGTCTATAGGAGTTTAGGACGTACCGATTGAAATATCATGGTGCAAATATTAGATAAACAGATCTATTTGTTTTCACAGAGGAACTGGCACATCTTGCTATCAACAGCCCTAACAAGGTAGAATTGAAAAGCGGGTATCATCCGTGAATGTTTAGAGCAAGTAAACTATGTTTGTTCAAGCGATAATGACCACTACTTCACATGACAGAAAGTAGAAATTTCTTTCCTTAGGATAAGAATAATCTAGCATAATACGGCTCAAAATAGCTATGTTCTGTTCATGCAACTGAATCGTCGTGTGTGTATAAAACATTGCTTCCTGCTTAATTGGACGAGCATAGAGTGAACTATGAGGTGTTTCTGCCATACCGTTGATAACCAAATGAAACTTTAAGCTTCGATGAACCTCAACCAGGTCGCAGGGATTTTCATACTGTTTCAGTTTTGCGGCATCATATCGAACATGTATCTTTGCTTTGATTCCTCCAGACTCAGTTTTCGTTAAAGATTGGACGGAAACAGACAAAATGGCCTCCGCTAGTTCTGGCACTTCGGACAGTTTGCTGCGTATCTGTCAAAAAAGCAAATCAAATCCCAATTGCGGACGTTTATCCAGCTGGTCAGAAACGAGAAGAATTTTAAACATTTACCACGGAACTTCACCAAGAATTGCCTTCCAGTTCACAGTAACTAGCTTAACTGAAGACTTACTTGAACTTAATTTTATAAAACTAGACAATACTCGTATACCTGTTAGAAAGTATAAATATAAAACGGTGTAGTACTAAAAATTCATGGCGAAACTGCTCTGGGAAAATGCAACCGATCTGTAGAAGAAACATTCGTCAGACGGTGTCATTTTGTTGCATGCATGTGAACATAACCATTTAAGATGAAGTAAAACGAACATCAGTTTGTTGAGATTATACATAATCTACCTGCGTTTACCTGCTGCGATGTGGACCAGTTTTCGATCAAGAATTCTTTTATCAATTCGATACCATTAGATGCAAAATATTTCTTAAATGGTGATTGTAATATATAAATATATATAGGATGAGGATTCCCTGGAACGTATCTTTGACATAGCTGAACGAATTACTAGTATGCTTCGACATCTATGTTTCCCCTCAAATCAAACGCATTTCCTCCTATGGTTTGTTTGCATTTGAAAATTCTCTTCACTTGCTGTACAGATGGAAGCAAACTCACTTGCTCACAGATTTCTGCTTCCATCTCTTTAAATGGCAGCTCTGCTCCCACTTCCGGGAATTTCAGCGGTGTTCCACAATGAAACAATAGTCCGCTAAGAATGACATCTAACGATTGAAGTAAATTTAACAATTGATAGTATTTCTATGATATGGATGGAAGAATTAAGTGTTTACCACGCAAACCCTCATGGTTAACAAGTCTGCAACTTAATTTCTGCAACTAAACTTCCAGATGACACAAGCTAGTTAGGCAACAGAATAACAAACTGTAAGCGAGTTATAAATTAGCGGGTTACCGTGCTCATTTTCTGGGCAATGGATTGCTCAACTTACTGAAGTTACTAGAGGGAAAGTTCACTCCTACCCTGCCGCTACATTTGGCCAGACCTGAGGCCCAAGACACCGTTTACTTGATGAGAATGTTTCACATTTCTTTGATTCACGACCATAAATTTAGCACCTGCCCGACTTGTGGCTGTGAAACCTACGACCTGCTGATGCTGGTTTCTGTAATGTTGTGTTGTGCGTGAATTGATTACAAGGTATGCAATCATTCTCTTGCTTTCCTGTTTGTTTCAGCTCCTTCTTTCACAGCAGATAGCCGAAAATTATGCACGGTTATCACAACTTCAAGTTTAGGCAAATTACCCGTTTTGCTTACACAATGTTTGAACTGGATTAGCTGTTTGTTGTCACTGTTCAGCTCTCACTAACATTATGTAGTGCGCGTTCTGAATCAGTTGTGCGCAAACTAGCTACTTCTAACTTAAAAGACTGGCAACCTCACTAGACCATCTGTAATTCTAACAGACTGTAACAAGGTTCAATAGTTCAGGCCGATTCGATCGGGTAACAAACTAGCGCTGTAGCATTTCATTAGATTGTATGGCTGGTATCTGGAAACTGGTGAGAAGATGACGTAACGCATCAGAGGCCCAAAGTATGTCGCCAAGAGTGATTAGTAGATGAAATTAATGTACATTAAGCGTGGGACAACGTTCGTGGTCTTGAAGATTAATCAACAATATCAATTCAGTGATTAACTGCCATGCATTGTACACACCAAAGAATTGTATGAAATGATGTATCCTAATTAATTCACAGGAAAGCCAAAGAGTGGTTATGCTTCCTAGTAACATGTACGGAAGTTTCACTTAGCACTTAGCATTTCTGCCTATTTCAACGTTCCAGTAGATGACGAATAAGCTACGCCCATTTAGTCGTTAAATGACTATTCCAGATGTTTGTCTGCACATATTTCGTTTAGGAACAATGTCTTTTTAGGAACTTGTCGACTTTCATTAGTTTTCGCACAATCTTTATACACAGACTTAAGAAAAAAATGAAACACTTTGACCAAAATATAGCCAATTGTACTCACCAGCTTTAATTGATAATAAGCAAGTGAATATGTGTGTATTACTTCCAGTACGTAATTGGCAAACACATTTTGAACGAAAATGATTTCCATAAAGTTTTATTCACATTTGTTCATTTCATATCCCAGACAAAATGCCTCTTACTCAAATCACTTCAGTATGCATTGTCTTTAAATAAGTTTACCAGATAAAAATTAAGGGGCAACTCACAGTCTTTCGTTGTTTTTGTCAGAAATACCATCAACAAGTTAACAAAAAGTGTGGTAAAATATTACCGAGATCACAATACGCGTGCGGCTCATAGAGATTCAAGAACAGTGCAACTGTCAATGAAAATAGTGACGTTTTTCTGGTTGTACATAAAACAATGGACGTGATTCTAAACTGGGGTGTAGCAGTTAGTGTGTGTGTGTAAAAAATTTCAGATTGTAAGGCTAAGATTGATTGAATTGTGGTAATCTTAGTCTTCTAAAAATTCAAAAAGTTAATGTCCAAAACTCACCAACTGAATTTTTTAAGATTGAATGATATAAGTAGAGAATGGTATCGTGAAACAGGTCAAACATTTGTGACAATAGACGGAAAACCTTCAATAGTTTTTGGAACAGCTAATATTCTTGGACAGTTTGAATTCTGCTTGATTTTTTCTGCTAAATATCCGAAAAAGTCGTGTAAAACATCCCAGATTTTCGAACACAATCATTACTTTCAAATCCGACGTACTTCCTTAACAAATGTTGAGTTGCGTTTTCGTTTTTATCAGAAAAAGAAATATGGCAATATGATCATATTGTTTAACAAAGCAAATTGAACACATTTTATTCAACAAACTCTCCTACCGGAACTTGTTTGAATTTATTTAAAACATTTTTGACAACCGTTCCTCCTAATAACTTGGTAAAATTTGTTGAACATCTCATAATTCGAATTGTGATCCGTTGTTATGAGAGTTCCCAATATGCAATCTCACACAGTTACCGCGTTTATTTTTCAAACGTATCAGAAGCTGTAAAATTCAAAAGCACTTCTAACCACAGAAGGAAAAGTTTAAAATCATACGACGTGCATTTTATTACGTAAAGCGACTCACGTGCTGTGTACAGACAAGCAAGATTAGATGAACAGAAACGTTACTTATCGATTCAGTTTAATGAAGACACTAACCAAGTTTTCTGCCCCACTGTTTTCAGGTAGAACTCGCTTGAATTGCCAATCAATCTGGAAGGATTTACGTACATGTGCGTGCATGTACATGTTCGCATAGATACTTTGATGGGAACGATATCTGTTTGAATTCTTTATTTCAGATTGTCTCAATATTTTCTATAACCTGTTCAAACCGTTCGAGTTATTCGAGCGAAACAATCGTAAACTTAAGGTTCACACTGGCTACATAGCATATTTATAGCAATCAGTTTCTCTCAAAAGCAAAAGTTTTTAATCTACTCTCAGGTCAGTCGACAATTTTGTATAAAAACTCACTGATGTTTGATGAAGTATTTTTCATCCGGCCTACATTAGGTGAGTTTACACCGCTGATAAGCAATCAATGAGTGTTTTGTTGATCAGGTCAGTCATCAATGACTCACACTGAACCGCAGCCACCAAACTGACACCGCGATGAAGTAAAAAACGCGTTTTACACTTGTAACTGTCCTTCTCTTGAGTGGTAATTTCTATTAACGTTCTTTTGGTTTCTAGTGAAATATGTCAAAAGTTGACTAAAGTCAGTCTTACACCGCGTAAGCTCCATTTTGTCTGCAAGCAGCCCACAGTAATTAGTGTCCCTAAAAAGTGAGATAGCAAAGAGTAGTTGATGTTTTTGGAATCTAGCGTCAATAATGTGCAATTAACTTTTGTCTGTCATACATGGATTTTTGTTTATGGGGACAGGTTAAGGATTGTCGATGCGATCAGCAGAATCCTTCTAATTAAAAGTCACAAAAGTGGTTGTTCGTAGTATTGTATATGCAGCATGATTTTCTACGGAGGTGGAACAACATGAGCAAAGCCTAGCGTTCTCAGTTTAAACAATCCAAATCGTTCAGTGAATCTGAACGTCGCAATTAGGCGGAAATTTCGCTTCACTTGCACTAGTACGTCTTTCATTTTTTACTTCCAAAATTTGATGTTCTGTGTGCTACAAAACAACACGTGACACTGGCAATTTTTAACAACAGGCTACCTCTTCTTGAAGCATACATATGTTACTACTCTATTTATAATGCCCGAACAAATTCATACACCGTGATTACAAGTGGGATGGCTGTCAAAGTAAGTCAAATTGCAAATAATTGGGTGTTTATAGGAGTTTGATTAACCCGTGTATTAGCCTTGTTCTTGAATTTCTTTTCTCCATAATCCTCAAGCTGTTTTCATTTGAGAAGCTCATTCACAATCCCTTTGTTGTATACAACTGAGCTTATCAAAATCCGTGATCCAAACTGACATGAACTTACTAAGCAAGTTGATGAACGTGCTTCATATCACATGTGCTGGTTGCATTCGGTTGAATCCCAGTCATACAAACAGTCTACTCCCTTCTGTTCATCTAACGCCTTATTCTGAGCTCTAACGTACATTCATTTCACCGTGTGCAACAACACATTAGTTCCATCATATCTACCTTGTTTACCGGAAATTCCTAGTCAGCATAGTTACAAATTGACTGCACTAAATAAAATTTACTCATACGCGAACACCAGCTTACAATCATTTCTTATTCAGATACTGACCGCATTTTCAAGCAGCTGTGTGGAAAAACTCATTTAACGAATATTCCTAATTGATTAATTTGGTTGAGCATCCTACACACACTGAACTTCAGTCGGTGGTAACGCACTAAACGCATAAACAGTGATCAGTAAGTATCTTCTGAGTGCGTTTTTGAGTACTGAACCATAATGTGTAGATTTACTTTCTGGAAGAGACTCGATTATGTGTACCATTGTGAGTGCAATTTTTTAAAGTTGTAAGCGTTCCATTACGTGAATGACCACGCAAACAGATTTCCGTCAACATTACAGAACAAAAAGAGATGACTGCAGTGGGTTTGTATCGTTACATTGTCGTCTGTATAACGTGAATCTTTCTGTCTCGACATGAGTAGTAAAACGACTTTTACTTACTTTGGCCTTTGAAGTATGAAAAAGAAAATGTGGAGACAATGGAACATACTGATTTGTATTTGGGTGAATGTCAAGTTGGCTATTGTTGTTCGAAAGAATACATTTCCGTAACGTAGGGGTTTCCATTCAGATCGTTGTTCACAATCGAAAGTGGTACAGCGTTCAGATGTGATAATGCGGTCGTGTCTAATGTGAGGTCAATGGCGCAGTGGCCAACATGGTTGCCTCATGATTGGAATGGCCGGAGTTCAAATCCCGGCCGTGGCAAGGATATGCACTACTGACGGGTTCTAATGAGGGCGAAACTCGAGTCTAGTGCTTCTTTTCGAAAGAGGCTGGCTGGAATGTTTATTTGAATGCAAAGGCTGCGATCAAATGTGAGTGATGTTCAACTTGAAAATTGGGATGGACACAGTAAGCTATTACTGATGAGTAGTCGGGGATTTGGTTTACTTTCAAGTTGACCATAGTAGAACATTTGAACAACCGTAGCAGCTCTTCCGTTGACCGTATGTGGACAACAGTTGTAACAATCACTAAATGAAGGTACAAGTCACAAGCGAAAACTTTTTTAGACACCTCTCTTTCCAATTGCAGTGTGAACAAACTGCGTAGAATATCAATGCAGAAAATAATGTTTGCCGTGAATTCATTTTTCCTAAGGACGCCCACTTGACGAACGCTCTTGCAGAATCGGCGGAAACAATTTGGTACACATTGACAGTATAAAAACATTAGTTTGAGGCACAATCGGCTGTAGTTTTACCTGTAATGTTAGCAAACTTGCAAATAACGAATTTTTATAATTAAAAAATCCTTTACCCGCTGACGTGAAGCTGGACTGGTTAGTTTCAACGGGATATAGGCCATGGTGATTTTAGCCAAATTTGAAAGGCTACAGTAGGGGGACAATGAAACTTCAGGTCAAAAGCTCAACTCCCCCTAGCACATAAGACTATGGATTCATGGTATTTCAAAAACCCACACGCCCACGCACTGTTGGCTTCATCTTGTTTGGTGATGGAACGTTTGCAAGTTAAATGTCAAATAAGGTGGACACCGGAATAACTGAGTCACCAATCCGAGCTACGAAACACACCTCCATTGAGCTGGATTGCACACAGTATCACCGGTAGACCTACAAGTACGTAGTCTGCATAACTCACCTAGTCTAGTCCAAGACATTTACGAGATTATCCACAGAACTAGGCAAGTAAACGTTAATCTGGCAAACTCTTCTGATTACTTTCAGGTTGAACATCACTCACATTTGATAGCAGCCTTCACATTCAGAGAGAATTGCCATCCATCCCCCTTGGAAAAGACTAGATTCGAGTTCTGCTTTTATTAGAATTGATCAATCGTGCACATCCTTGCTACGAAATTTAGAGCGTTTTTACGAGTATGAAAAGTTGTTACGAATCTGGGAATAAACGTGATAGTAATGCTCGTCTTCCGACACTTTAGACTAGTGACCATTAAAAACTATGTACCTTTTGTCAACTTACTGTATGATCTTATAAAATCCAACGCTGTTTGTTCGGGAGTTTCATCAGCGAGTTCGCTGTAGCGCGACACTGATGTGTTGTCACTTACCTCGCCTTATTCACCTAGTCCCTTACTCATAGCTTATCTAAAAGAATTCTTAGGTGAGTCCTTATAAAAGTTGGCTTGGAGCAGACCGAGAATGATTTCTGATATCTACCCCCAAAACTTTTCTAAACTCGTTACAAAACTTATTACTGGTGTCAGGGTGACAGTTGAATTCATGAAGACCGTCATAGTAATCCCGTCAATTTGTAGGTATACAACTCGTACTATTGAGAAAAAGGTGTATGTGTTCCGTCCTTATCTTCCAAGCCGACCGGCTAAGTGGGAGAGAACGATGCAATCAGAGATATCATGTGAAAACTTAGAGCGACAATTACCGACTCACCTATTTTTGAATTGTCTTCAAGTTGTTTTTAAATACACGGTAATAAAGTATGCTGGTTCATAACATTTTTACAGGTTGAACATCAACTTAAATTTACTACAAACCTGACGTTTAAACAAGCCCATCGGCTGGTTTACTCAAATGAGAGTATGTCTGTTTAGTAGGCCTGTTTTATCCTTATAAGAATTACACTTCAAGTCACAAATCTTCACACAGTAAAGACCCTTGGGAATAAATGCAGCTTCGTAAGTCGCAATATTGAAACTCGTTATACGACCTAAAAGTTCTGTATGGAAAAGAACACTATGAAACCATTTCTTGGTAGGGAATTACAGTGACATATTTCATGAACGTTTGTGAAGTTACGACCTCAGTATGCCAAATTCATATAATCTTTAAAACATCTGAAAATTGATCAAGAATATGTACGCACTGAGCATGTCTTGCCAGGATTTAGAAATATAGTAATCTGGAGGCTGAAGTTGCTGTTTCTGAAATTGCTACGCAACACATGTTTCCTGTAGAAAGCACAGATTTAACTTTTGCATTCTAAATGCTTCAAAACGTAACAGTTAGACGGTCATATTGAGCACTACTAACAAGTGTTTGCAGAAATGTCAACTCCTTCGGTGTGAACTGTCAACAAGTCGGTCTTTCAGAAGGTTACAGTTGGATATATAAAAGTACTGGTATCAAGAAGTTCTTCTTAACATACTGCAAATAAATTGTTTAATAAATACAAGAATACTTAGTAGTGCGAAAAAATTATATTCTACCGATTGTTATCCTACTGGGCGTTTAGACTTGGATGGAATTTACCATCACTTCGTAGGAAACAAGGGAATAATTTTAGTGTAAACCTTCGGATAGCCTATTGCTGAAGGATGCTGCAAATTTTCCGATGATCCCGAACGGTTGCAAACGTCAGCTGCAAATTATTTTTTGCACGGACTGTTTATAACCCATCAATCTGCCATCGTATATTCGTGTTCATGGTGAGGAAAAACCTACTGATAGAACCTATCTGGCCCGCTCCGTCTTGTGAATTCACATAAGTAAACCGTAGTGTTATTTTTTTTCCAAAAACGGACCAAAACTGAACCCACCCACATTCGTTCGGCTGTAGTCAAATGTGCATAAATTCGTTTGGTCAGCATTATATCTCATTCGTCTGGATAAATCTGTTTGCTTCTGTTGTACAAAAAGTTTTTTTACGCAGTAGAACACTACCGGGCACATTGAAACTACAATAATTTTGACTAATTTTCCCCTTATTCTGTATTATTTGCACTAACATTTATTCGTCCACGATCTTTTCTTCAAACTAGTAACAGAGCAATGCTATTACCCAATATGACAGAGTTTTGTCTACGTAAAAAGGATCCTGTCTTATTCGGTTTGCCAACAGTATTTCAGATGAGGTCGAGAGCTAACCAAGTGTCTGTCACGTTTATCGAGAGTAGTACGTCAGAAAAACTGAGCGTTCACCGAACTACAGTGAGCCCATTTCTTTCTGTATGACAGAATAGTTGAGGACTCCGTGCTGAGCCGATTGTCATTGAAAGACCGAAACCACCGCTGTGTACCTCCAAAGAACCATTAACTCACGGGACACTACATGTTTATTATTGAAAGGTTTTCTGCACTCAAACAAGGTAGACTACGAACGTGAACAGCGGTGACTACTTTGTAATTTACATTCCTGCAGTATGCTTCAAGTGAAATCCCGTGAAACCACTCTCTATAGTGATACAGCATTTGTTTAGATTTCAAGCTTACTTCGGGGATGTCTTATCACTGAAACGTTTCGGTAACCTCATTGTATTACATTATATTATTATTGTTTTACGAATCGAGGGATTTTGGGTTCACAACAGTGCCTTGCAGAAAATAAAACGTCATACCTGTTATAACAAGGCATTATCGATTTTGTTGATCTCATTCACTAGGATGTCTGAATTGCCTGAAGTTGCAGGCTAATTTTCCGTATGAAATTTGCGAGAGAGAACTAAAATTCTATTACCATATCTTTTACTGTCCACCACGAGAATATCTGTTGCATTCGAGGATTGCTTCACGATCTTATCCATTGTTGCTTATCATGTTGAATCTAAGTTGACAAGCAAAAAGCGTACAAAACTAGTTTGGCCAGATCATTTTGTAGTGCCAAACAGGATACACCAAAGAATGTATTAAATGGAAACTCACAAGCTTTGGGTTTTCAATTGAAAAAAAGTCAGAAAATGTTAAGACATAGGTTGAATATTCAATAAGTTAGAATTCAACGGCTGACTTCAAAACATTTGCTATAACTGATGCACTCTACTCAACAAGCAAGAGCGTTCTGACTCCGTTTAATTGAAATTTGACAATAATTTTCTCCTGACCCATTGCATGGATTCCTGCTCGATAGTCTTTATTACCTACTAGGTTTAAGTAAACAATACGAGACCAATATTGATCTAAAATGATGGTTTATATTCTCAACTACTTTCCTCATTGACTTTATATAATGGAATTTTATGGACTGCAGAGAACATGTACATGTTCTTTTGTAGAGATAGAATGAAAAATGTCCTGTAATATTTGATGTATATATCAGAAGTATATTTTAAAAAATATCATCCGAATTGATCTTTCCAAAAATTTCTATTTATTACAGTTTGTGGCTGTTAACATATAATGTTATACTGAGTATGGCTCAAAAAAGCAGCCAAATTGTGCCTGATAGGTGTAGATAAAGCGCATTCATAAGCATGATTTGGAAATCTTCAAAATTTTTGATCTTCAAGAAAATTATGAAAAGTTCATAGAGTGAAAAATAGTCATAACTAACCATTAACTTTTACTGGATTCCGAAAGTGATAATTGGGCTGAATGTGGGGAAAGAACCTGGATGAAAGTACCCACTGTATTTCGTTTTACCGTAAATTTTTATGTACTATAAACTCGGTACCCGATAATTTAAATTAGAACAGATGTAGAATGCTTCAACATATCATAGAACTGTGGAACGCGCCAAATGTTTGGTGTTTTCAACCTCAACAATACTCACACAAATTTTGAAAGTATGCTTGTTCAGTTGCAAACTTGAGTTCGTTACGTTAAAATGCAGTTTACAAATTGACGAAAGAGTAAAATCAACTTTGGATTACAAAACTGGAGTAGTATTAACACTTTGTTGTTAATCGAAACTCGTCAGAAAGACAGGTTGAATTGTGGTTACTATCATTCGAAGGATATAAATACTTTTAAAACCTGAGCACACAAATTACTAACTGATGTGAACGTGTCTTGTTATCATACAACTTATACTGATGAGAAATCAAACTTAGGTGGAAATAAATATGTTCTGTTTACAGCGGATGACCTACCAGAAATTGATGAGAAGATGGCTGCTCTCATTAGGCTACACAATACTCATCAAAATCTCAAGAGAAAAAACATGAAAAAATTAATTAAAACTCGCTAACTGACATCCATTATAAAAGATTGTTCAAACTTACCGACCTAAGTAGCTTTCTTATCACACGATTGAGTAATTCACTGAGACATACGAACGTATCCCCTCGAAACGTAATTTTGTTTTGTTAAGTCTAGTTTGCCTCAGAATTACCACAATGTTCACGTATGTTCACAGAGTAGTTAGCTGCAAAATTGTCCCTTCGTGCACCACAAAGGTAACATTTGACCTGTTACCACTAGTGTCAATGCATGAGTTTTCACATTCGTATTATAATTTTTAATGTTTTTATACTCATTATTGGTGTATTGCCCACCTGTGTATAGTATTATCTCAGATATGCGGGAGGAGCATTCGAGTTTAGTGTAATGGGTTTATCTGGCCAACTTCTCAAAAGTGGGAAGCGTTGGGCGGAGAAAGACAGACGGTAGTTCGACAATAGACGGGTTCCTGTCACAAGTACCCTAAGAACATTATGCCTCACAAAAACCATATGATTTATATATCGCCTAGTAAATGTATTCACTTTTTGGAATTTTGTGCTCTCTGTTACTTTTTCCCGAATAAATCAGGTAAACAGGATTGTGAAACCGTGAGCACACTGTTTGTGTCATTTAACTGCACCTATTTCAGTGGTCTACTTACTAACATTAACTAGATGAAACGAATTATCTCTACTTGCCATAATCTTTTCATAAATGCTACTTTCTGGTTTTCTTCGGAATTCTGACAGTTTTGCGCAGACCACAAAGAAAACAACCTTAGGAAAACTGCTTTTACAAGTAGCCGTTCATATAGAAAAAATAACCTTCCGGAAACCATCTTACAAAGTATGAGAAATTTACCACTTCTTAAATAGGCTTTTACAATTTCTCACAATAAATATCTTCTTATGGTTGTTCAACTCGCTTTACAAACAGCTGTCCTCTACCTAGTTTATTGTCAATACCTTTTTGTAAAAATAACTGGTTACAACAGCTTTAGTAACGACTTATTGAAATAACTTATCACACTAGATTTTGTGATACACTCGTAGCTGTTCTAATATGTATAAGCTTTTGAGAAACCAGTCACAGCTTATTACATTAGTCAGTGCAGTGGTTAACAGAAGTGAGGGATCTACTGAGTCGACATCCCGAAATTTTACTACGGGGTACATCATAAATGTCACCTTTGATATCTGAGTCGACTTGTTTGACGTGTTGTTGTCTACTCAAGCCCGGTTTCGTCAACATTCACACTATTCACTCAAAATTACCATCCGAATATGAGTACACAGAACGCTGAAGCAATCGGTGTTTTTTTCTTCTTGGAGTTAACAGTGTTTTACTGAAGCTAATTGTTGCCACATCGCGACAGGCCCTGAACCTTTCTTTTTTAGTCGCGTAGAAATTAAGCATGGAGCAAATGTCACTATCCCGTAATATTGGTTTCCTACAACTCACTATTTTGCATGGTTGGCTGCTGGCATATACAAGACAACGCAATCAAGTAAATCTTTCATAATAACCAACAGAGTGAACTCAATGAATATAACCGTCCGGTTACCACGTCTTTCCTACAGAGGTAGTCTCACTATCAGTTTGTGTGATTTCTAAAACGCTGACTAATTCTGAATATTTAATCGCGTACGTGAATCGAGTTGAGTAAAGGAAAGCATTGCGTTGAGCATTTCTTATTCAATAGTGAATCTGTAATTGTGTACCATGTGGTTCTGTGAGACAAAACTAACTTGCATAACCCAAGAGTGAGCATTTTTACAGGCGCCTTCCTCTGATTTCTCAGAAAGTATTACAAGTTCCGCAGGACTAGCTGAATTGGATTCCCTCGCCTCTGCATCCCCAAGGGGTGGCTGAGCACCATCTCCGTTGTGATCCTGATGTTCTGCAGAGGAGTAATAGACGTAACACATATATTACTGTCGTGATCGACAGCAAGAAGCAGTGAGTGCTTTGAACTCGAATAATGAAATATAAGGGTATTGTGCTAAAGTTTCAATTGTAACACGCAGAAAAGTCTGTACTATTTCCCACCTTCCGACATCAGAAGTTAGAAGCATGCAACGCTCAAAAGGGACTAGGTTGCACAACTGCGCACATATTTATAGATTATCCTGTTCACAAAACTTACGTAGCATATAATCAATCTCACACCGATCGATGTGGTTTATGAAGACTTCATCTGCGAGTAATCAATAACATTGGAATGGCGGCTACACCAGCGTCATTGTTGGCAGGAAATCAAAAACTGTTTTTCTTGTGAACACGTATTGTGCACATTGTTTTGCGTGGGAATAAAATTCGAGTTAAATAGACTCAACGTATGGAAAATGTTGCCATTTAGCAATTGAAATTATCCAACGGATACTTTTGGCTGCGCCTTCGCATTTGTAACACTGAATTTCCTGGATCAAGTTCATCGTAATGGTGGGAAGATAATCATTACGTGATGCAAGTATTTTGCTTATTCCCACCGGTAGATTAGGTTAAACATGGAGACAGAAAAGTGAAGCAGGCGAAGGTCACGTGCGTACGATCACGGCGAGTGAACTGTTTCAATGTCAAGTCAACGAGATCGATTACATCAGCACCTTTTGCCAAAAGATGGCTCACGCTTGACGCTTAATTGTCAAAGCTGGCAAAATGTCAACAACTTGGGATTGTGAAGTTTTTAATGAGACGATGTCCGTGATGCTTCGGCATCGAAAACGCCGTATTTCTGTGCCGGTGTTTGTACGCAGAGCCTCGCTAATTCATCGCCTGCACTAGTTACTTGGGGATATGTCCTGCCTTCCTCAATCACAAGTTTGGGCACGTTTAACCAGCGTTGTCGATAACCTAGAACAAATAATTCTTCTATGCATGGAAAATACTTCGTTCGAGTTCGATCGGCCTGCTTTATAAGCAGTTTGATGGTGTAGCAAGAAACAATCCTTTAGACTCAATGTTAGCGAATAATTTTACTGGAATGGTGGAAGATGGAAAAGCTGATTGTGTTGATTATTCCTCGCTGTATGAACGTTATACCGGCCGCATTTTAATACTTGCCGACTGTGACCATATGATAGCACATTTACGCTATTTTCCTCGCACTCACAAAAAAGCCTGTCATTCCTGGGGACTAGTCACATTGCTCAGCCTTTCTTGAATCTTCTCATTTCTGGGCAACTGGAAGATAAAAAGTATGTCTGTTTGTGAAAAAGCCATATTTAGTTGACTTCATCAAAATTCTCCTCGTTCTTCGCTTACAGCATACAAACAGAGTTTAGCCCGAACGCTTTTTCACTGACCGTCTAAAGTTTGAAGAGAGGGTTCCGAAGGCTGTTTTGTTGGCTGACGGATACCCTGGTATATTTGTCAACATGCCTGGCAAGGAGTACTGTTGTGAATCTAGAAGGCGGACGACACAAAGGTTGTTTCATTGGAGAAACAAGTACACTACTTAAGCCTCTCAACAGGACTAAGAACAAAAACACTCATTTGCACACCGCACTCTTCTGAGGATGCTCCAGTTGCTTTGGACACTATGTCTCAGTTCCGTCATGTGGCGACAGTCATTAGATATCATTCTGCCTTCCAACGATCCTTCCCATATGCCTCCCGTATTTATCCCGCGATCATTTCGATCCAAGCGGCTACTGAATAGTGGTGTGAGCAGTATGGTGCGGCCGTCTACCCTCACTACAGCACTCGGCCAACTCCCAACCAAAATTAACACCAAATAACTGCGTCTTCATTAGCTTGCCCTAATAAAAACTGCTAAAGATGTAATCAAAAGTTAAAATCTGCTAGTGGAACTGTTTTTGTTATTTTCCACCTGCAGGATTATTCTTGACTTTCATGTTCTTTCTTCCTGGGAAATCCATGTTCCTCGTATCATTGACCAATTCACCCTTAGATGTGGCGATATCAACCTCATGAGAACAGACTGAGACTTGCAAGAGAACAAAAAGAGGCACATCCTTCAAGTGCTTGAAGCAGGCAACAACTCAACGCGGCTTGGTGTGCCAACAGCAGAAGAGAAACCCAACCACTAAAAACTCGAACGCAACAAGCTGTGCGGTTGATCGCGCCACTCTCTTCGAAGTTCGCAAGATTTCAGCCTTGTGGTTACCGGACCAGATGAAAACGGTCGAGCGAAAATTACACATAATGTTACCGAAATTTTCATTTGCTCTTAGAGTAACGAGCAGCATGCCCACCAATGAGAGTCATCAATGGGTTTAAACGAGGTGGACTTCCCGACAGAATGTTCACGGAACTAGGGAGATAACTTGTGACAACGAAAATTGCTACCCGTGCCCCTGTTTAGATATGAAATCAGGCTATTTGGTTGTGAGCTGGAAAAATTGTACAGTCTTCGGAATACTTCTGTGAACGACCAGTTGACATTGCCAAACTCAAAGTATGGAACACGCCTAAACGGAATTCTGCTGACTGTTAATTGTGGGGTGGGTGCCCAAGTTTGCACATTATTAATTAAAGGAGAGCTATATTGTTATAACGCAAAACGACCGAGCGAATGCAATCGAGTTGCAACGATTTCTACTAAAATGTTATTTCACGAAGAAACCGAGCGAACACAGTTCAGCTAGAACGATCCCTACGACGCAATAATACTGTACGCGCAGTTGTAACCCCCGAAGAGCCGATCCCCAAGCAGACTATGAAGGAAAACACTGGTCGCCAGAAAGAGATCTTTTACTGTCTCAGTCCGAAAACAAATTACAAGTGCGGCTGTTGCGTATTTATAGTTCGCCAAGCAACCTTGTGAATAATGTTCAATGAAGCGCGTGAAAAGCGTCCTAGGTCATAAATCAGCGAAATAGCGTCTATTATGTAAATCGGCACGAGAAATGAAAACGATAGTGCAATGATGGCGCAAAAAAGAGGAATTCGAGTTTATAAAAGTAATAAATGTTCATTACCGGTTAAATGGACAGTTTTTGTGGTATTTAACATACCTAACATATATATCTACAGTTTGTGAAATCAACACAGAAGTTGCTCCTTTGTGACTCTAACTGACATCTGTAGGCGACTCCAGAAGCGGATTTTCTCGGGATTTCTATAACACCTTTCAAAAGTGCTTATTTGATATTTTAAAAAGTACCTTCCTGCAGTGACGTGGTTAGCAAAGTTGTGAGAAGTTGATTTATTTTCAAAACAGCTCGAAATGAGCTGCTTCGAAATAAACATGGTGCACCCACTAAATCCGTTCCGAATGTTCGACTGGAACTGTTACAGTACCTTGTGGGTGTTTCCTGGAACCGCTTGTTGCAGTCTCATGTATAAGTCATGTTGCGGACGAAATTATTTCTCATCTACTGATACCACCACAAACCACTCAGTCTAGTCTAATAGAACTGTTCTGTCAAATCTTATCCAATCGAAAGTTAAAAGCGTGCGAAAGTGAAATATATCAAAAGTCAAAAAGCGGTTACCATGGTCGTTTTCCGTAGCTCATCTTCAATCCAAAGAGAACACAATGAATAATGAGCTAGTTATTAGGTAATAATTACGTAGAACATAACACACCACAGATCCAGTGTTATCAGGGGAATGTAGACGTGATTACGGTTTCCTCGTCCTTGGTTTCAGTGAAGGTAGGCTATTGTAACTTTACTGTTATAACAAGACATCACTCGCAGATTAAGGTTTCCCAGCCGAATTCCAATGGTTTTTCGCAGTGGTCAGGCTAATTCAGTTCAGACCAATTGTGTGAACGCGTATAAAGCAGTAGATCGGATTAAATGCAACAGTCACTCTAAACCTATATGGCCCGAAACAAGCAGGAGTACCAAACTTGTACCGAAGTTCTTCCGGCAACCAAACAGAATGGTGTTCACGTGTTCATTCCATCTAGAATGCCCACAAATCGGTGGAGACAGTTAGGGCACTCACTGATATGCTTTTGCAACCCAGGCTACATACTGTAACTCTCAAGCTTCGTAACTAAAACAGGGACGAAGTTTTAAGATCACTGACGTAACGTATTTCGAGCTTCGTTTGGTGTTACTGCGAAAAGAACCTCTCATACTGTAATCATATTTAATTCGCTGGGGACGGCAAGTGTAGCTGCCTTTGAGAAGAATCATGTCATGTTTCCTACCACATAATTGTTTGATTCAATACATTGTGCTTCTCTGACCAAACAGAAACAATGAATTTATTATTCCATGTGCAGTCGCACGACAAATCTCTATGTTTTGCTCTGTAGTAACGGACTACTTATCACGAGTAAGTGGTGTTGTTGCTACAACTGTACAGTAGTCACTTGTGCACTAATTCTACTGACACAAACATCCAGTTCTCTCGGGATCAGTGATCGCGTGATCGAGGATCACACTCGCGCTCGTTTAGTGAACTACAATTTTAGTAACTTTTGCCATTTTACGAACACTGTCCAAACCCCTACTTTGTTTGTTTCCTGCTCATTTACTCGAAAGCTTGGTAGGGTCACAATTAAAATGAAGTACACATTTCATTTGTATCTTTCGATTGCTTTATAAATCCGAATTTCATCACCAGCTATTACGACGTTTTTGGTGCTCGTGGAATCCTTTCGGTTATCTTACCTTGACAGACGATGTTATCTGGTTCACAGACCATGGGAATTTCAACAATAATCCTGAATCTGTTCGGACAGATTCCGCAACAGATTCATATTTATTTACTTTATACTATTATTATCCAAAAGACTTACTATTCGCCTGTCATTAATCTAATTTTAAAGTGCTCAATTTTTGTAGTGCCAGGTGCGCTTGTGTTTAAATACATCACACTGCTAGACTACATTTCGTTTGGTTTAGGGGACTACTTCCATAACTCTGCAAGGCTTTGTTTAAATCTCTTAGCCAAAGGTTTTTGTTTGGTGTACCTGTTGTACTGTTTTGCAGAGGCATTGTGTAATCATGGCTAGTTGTGACATTGCAAAATCCTGTGATATGAACAGAGACACACGCGGCAACGATTGTTCATGTGTGGTCAGCATATTACCTACACAGCTGTCGAATGTCTTTGGATTCAGAAGGGCTTTGATCCAGTTTGCAAGGTCCATCCTGAACAGAACGCGATTAACCAGAAGAAAACACAAAACCTTCGTCTAGCAAAACACCTGAAACACGTGACCACCCAGTCATCGTTGATGAATTCAGCTACGGTAACTCTTATGGAACACTCTGTTCCCACCCAAAACAGTCTCTTCCAAAATAATTCACTCTATCGGAATGATCGATACCGTCGTCAACAGCCGAGAATTAACCTGCACTATTCTTTCACCCGTTCAACCCTTATTCCAGTAAGCTCATAGATGGCTTAATGGTCTTAGCTACCAATATTGGTGACTGTTCTTCGATTTTTTGATTCGAGAATGTTTGTAGGTCGCTATGCATCATACAGAAATCTTGTAATTTTCTCCTTATTACACACTTTGTTGGAGCGGAACGAAGTCGCACTTTGCACCTGTCCTCTGATTTATATTGAGAGCAGTGGACGGGAATAGTCACGCAATTTTCGGTGCCAAGAGTTTCCGTGTGAATAATTTCGAGGAGGAGAATCCGATTCTTACCGGGCGCATTACTATACCATAGACGACCCAGTGTTTTTTTCGTGGGACTACAACCAAGACATAAAACTGATACGTACAACACTAATTGATGTTTATTCACCGATTCGACATTCTCGCTGCAAGTCACAAGTTGAAGTGACCACCAATCGTATGGCTTCTGTAAGGATCCCCACTGTGACCATATTTCCTTCTGTGTTCTAGGCGCACGTCTCTCTGTGCACCCGTCATAGGAGGCCTGAAAAGAACTCTGTTCCACTCTCCTTAATCGTGCAACTAGGTACAGACGGTGAATGCATGCCGTCTTCCTAACGACTGAACGGTTTGTCTATTCGTTCACATCGTTTTTACTACCACTGAGTGGGCTGTGCCCCACCTAGTGTTCCTCCTCTTCTCTGAACTGTAGTCGTTAATCCCAAACTAGGCCAGAGCTAACTAATTATCACAGTTCCAAACATTGTCTGGAACATACTGTTCGTTACTAAAATGTGCTACGTTCTTTTAGTTCGTTGCCTGTTAAGGCTACGTTTCGACTGCTCGTCAGCATAAAATATGCCTATGGATGAGGCTGGAACGTATACCCACTTGTCCACTCCAAAATTCACCAATTTTACGGGCACAACGGCGGCACAAAAATATTTACCGTGAAACTTGGGTTATTTCTACACACCTGTTCATAAGTTTGTGCAGGTCGCAATGAATTTGACTCATACGGCTTGCAGTCTCCACGTTGATCGCAAAGCTATATAGGTCGCATTATTTGCCGGTATAAATAAAGCGTTATCAGGTAAAATGTAGTAAGCTAAAGAAGATAACTGATTGGCTAGCAGTTTATTTAAAAAACGAGTTGGTGGGTTCAAACATAGCAACCTACGAAGTATATTTGACAGGTCGCAGAAGGAACTGGGGCGATGGCTGACACCTGAATACCTGCAGACAGCGCTGATGCTGAAGGGTCTCAAGCGCGCGAATGGTGATCAAGGTGATAGGTAGTGCAGAGTGCACGTGCTTTGACTTGTAATGAAAGTTTCCTTCATGGAAGCTTCTTTCAATGAATAACTGGGTTATGAGCACTACCCACCTATCCTTATCCGTGAGTATTACGCTCAGATATTCCTACGGTAGACAGACCTGAAGAGAACTGCATTGGTTTTCAGTAATTCTCCTTTAAAATGCATTTCCTTCCCCCCAAATTAACCTAAACCTGTAAGTATTCTTGGGTTGGATTTTATAACCAACGTCACAACTACCACGTGAACGTTTCTTCCAAATTGTGTATTTCAACCCCATTTCATTTCAGCTACAAAATATCAGTCTGTGTTCATTTTGCAAATGCACAGTGAGAACACATTAAGCAGAGATGGTTTTGTGGTGAAAACATCCATGTTTAGAAAATATACGGAAGGACTTCATGTCATTAGAGACGTAGTGTCCAACTTGGATAATGAATTTTCCGGCCAATAAATCCACTATCGTTGTGCATGCTTGTCACGTATCAAATGGCTCTATAAAGCTGGACGGTCACAGCATACCAACTACCAACTCAATGCGCAACCCAGGTATACGTTAATCAAACTCATTCAATTTTACAGAACTATATCTTCCCTGGTGGTTAAAACTAGACTGACGATGGGTTACATTAAACATTCATTCTTCCTTCCTGCTGCTCAATTACGCCTTTGTAAACCATACACATAACCCAAGTCTGAGTACTGCACGTTCATATATAGCCACCCACGAAATTTTGATTGAGCAGCTCTGAAAAGCCTTCAACGTGCATTCACAAAATTTTTTATTGATTTATCCATGTTTTCTGAGCTACATAGAACGCTGTCAGATACTTGAACTCGATCCTCTTTGGCTATGGCGAATCAAGGGGAAGTTTACACTCATATAATGTGATTTGCTTACAACATAGACCCAGGTATAATCTCAAGAACAAGACATTCACCCTGACAGCTTTAACTGCCGGAAAAAACTGTGTTCAAATCTTTTTCTAGTAAAACACTCTCCCGTATGCAGTCAGTGCCAGTAAGAATGTAAACCCATTCAAACAGAGCTTGAAAACTTTCCTAGCAATGACGAGTGTCAAATCCATTTTCGAAATCTATCTGCCTGCGGACGATAACTTTGAAAACGGACCTAATAACATTTGAACAAGACCGTTAGAACACGAAAACTGGCAGATGCATGCATTTCGTATTGACTCGTCAGTACCAAATTTACAATAACATGAAACAGATTTTTTATATCAAGCATTTAGGGGGGCAGGGTGGATAGTCAATTGGTGGTTTAGGAAAGGTCACTAAGTCCAGGGAAGGGTCAAGTTTACGAGCAATTGTTTCTGAACACACAAAGTCGGCTTCATTCGATTGATTGCAACCGCCTCAGCAAACCGTAAGAATCTTGGATTCGAGTGACGTAATAGGATTCTGAATGCACAAATTGGGTCGATAACGTGACCAGTGGTCAGGACGTGTCTCGCGACTGCGGACGCTGGTTGCTTGCGTGTTTCAACCACATTGTCGTTCTTCCGTAATACAGAGTTCTGCACCCAATTAGGCAAATGTTCCTTCACTCTGGAGATCAAGCACCTCTCGGTTCTGCCTATGTAACTTTCATTGCAGTTACATGTAAATTGGTAGACACAATGTGAGGTGGCACCGATAGGCTGATCTCCTTTGATTGAAGGGACGGGCAGTTTCTGGGTCCGGGCTAATACACAGAGTTCCGCTGCGTTAAATGTTCTTTTAATCGAATTCACTAGTCTTTGAGTTGTTTGATGCATGCAATAATCACCTTTAAATGGCAGTTCTATACAAACCCTCTTTTTTCTTACTGTGGCCACCTGTTCAGAAGGTGGTTTCGGTTTACTGTGCCTTTCTATGAACCTTTTTGGATACCCGTTAGATTGTAGTGTAGATGTGATCAAGTCTAATTCTCTCGCAAGACTATCCTGTGTACAGATTCGCCTTGCTCGTGTGAATAGTGTATTCACTAGTGCGCGTTTGTGATGGACCGGTGTGAAACTACTGAAGTTCAGGTATTGACCGGACCACGTGGATTTCCTATAGACGGCTCGTTTGATAGAGCCATCCTCCCGGCGACTAATGAGTATGTCTAGAAACGGCAGACAGTTGTCAGTCTCAAATTCACACGTTACTCTCAGGTTGGGATGACAACCATTGAAGCGCTGCACTAGGTTATCTATTGCCTGCTTAGACCGACTGAATACTAATGTATCATCGACGTAACGTTTGTAATATGACAGACTCGCTATGTCTGTAGCTAACTCCTGCTCAATCCTTAACATGAAAAAGTCTGCCAGGATGGGCCCTAGTGGACTTCCCATGGCTACCCCGTCTATTTGGCGGTAGCACCGATCAAGAAAACGGAAGCTGATGTTTTCGGTACATAACAATAAGGCTTCCCTCAGAATATCACTAGGCAGAGGCAAAGTAATGTGGCTCATTTCGACGAGCTCACAAATATAATCGATTGTCTCGTGTAGCGGGACATTCGTAAACAGTGACTGAACGTCTATGGAACACATCAACTCATTAGCAAGATTCATGTTGTCCAAATCACTGATCAATTCAAAAGAATCCTTAATAGAATGTGTTTGAAACTTTTGTTTCAATGGAGTTAGGATTGCGACTAACCAGCGTGCCAATTTATGATACGGAGAATTTGTCATCGCCAGAATAGGCCTAAGGGGCATTCCAGACCTGTGTGTTTTGGGAAGGCCGTAGAGCTGAGGTGTCGACGACCCACATGGTTTAAGAGCTTTGTATGTCCTGTCATCGATTAAGCGCATGTGTAAGAGGAGTTGAAGATGCCGTGCTATGCGACCTTCTATTTCAGTGACGTTGTCTACGGTGTCTATTTGCTGAAACTTCGTTCGGTCCTCTAGTATTGACAACATCTTCTGTACATATGTGTCCCTGTCCAAAATGACTGCCCCAGAACCTTTGTCTGGCTTAAGTATTACTACATTTTTTGATCTAAGTTCTTTTAGTGATTGCAGGTGTTGCTTTGTAATAGCACACCGGCCGTTGATCGGAGTCATAATAAATCCGTTAGCTATATCAGTCAGTTTGGTCTTAAGCCAGCTTAGGTTGTCAGCAGTAGTTGGCTGAAGGTCTGATAACTGATCAATTAAACTCTCAAACTGGGCTTCAATGTAAATACGATTAGGCCTGTATGACGGTATCTTATAATCTAGACCCAAAGCTAAGGCTTCTAACTGCAAATAAGTCAATTGTACTGAAGAACAGTTCAATACATACTTACTGGGATCCAGTGGAACTGGTTCTTCAGCAGGCTTCTTACGTGACTTCTGCAAACGGTTGATGTAAGTTCTCTTCGTACGATCGATGATAACATTTGACAGGGAACCCTTTGTGTTGCATGACATTAGGTCACGCACCCCTCAAACTGATCAAAGCTATCAGTTTCGGGATAGATATTCTACACAGTTATGCTTTTAGACTTGCACATGAACAAGAAAAGATGTTTATAGTCAACACACACCGGTTTCAATATACACACACCCGCCAGTAATAGCCCAATCACCCTGGTACGTTCTTACTCCATACCTAATGATAACATGTGTGTGGTTTCAGATCACCATGCAAAAGCTGAGCATGCTGAGACTGATTGAGAAAAAAGTCCCCCTGTGTTGTCGAACATTCTTCTCAATTTATATATACCGGTCGCATAGAGAAGGTCAACCTCTAAATTTGGCAGTAATCATGTACTATGGAAAACTGGTAGTCGATCCCCTTCCGCACTATATAATAACAAATGTTCGCCAGTGTTACATATTAGTGTTATACAGAAGGTTTGGCCAAAAAATCACATGTTCCGTTGTTCGCCAGAGCTCGCATGGTCAATTTATGCCCTCCCGTCTATCGCACGATTCTGCTTTTCGTTCTCGATTTCACAAATATATCTCACGCGAGAAAATATCCCACCCCGTCCGGACACTCAATATCTCGTAATGGTTGAGCACTCCGTGAGATCTGCAAAGTTCTTTCAATTTTGAGCAAATAGCGAAGTCAGGACGAGAGGTCCGTCCACTACTCCGCAAAAGTAATTGATGACCGGAGTGAGGGTGAAGTCGGCCAACTTCAAGGTGCTTTTCAAAGCACTTCAAAATCCAACCCATTCGCGACTTCACTTCAACTTCCTTGTACATCTTCTGGTGCCTACTCACTACCGTTTGTCTGGCGGCACAAAAATGTTGATAACAAACGCTGGCTGAAGTACACGGTAGTCTCCTATCAGATAAGACTTCCCAGGTAAAAATTACTTACGACGCCTGGACCATTGATTAGTTTAACAAATGAGGCAGCAACCGTTGTCCAGGCCTCATTTGAGCAATTCAATCTATATTTCGAACTGCAATTGTGAAGTGCGAGGGTCCATGTCGTTTTTTTCGATGGAGAGGTTTGGTGTTGCCATTCGAACCAACCAAGTTCCGTTGAAAGAAAGTCCTTGCAGAAGGGACTCCCGTCAGTTAAACTTCCATGATGGCGTATCAACCTAAACACTCGATAACATAAAGCCCCATCACTATGAAACTTTGTACACATACACCACTAACTGTGTCGTCTTCAGGACATTAAACAAATACATAAGTAACAGCACATTAGAATTCACGATTGTGATGCTTGGTCACTGGAAGTGATTTCAATCCATCAAAAGCGGTCAAGTTCTTCGATTGTCCTTGTATCTCTGGCATATTTAGTAGACAAACGCTATCCGGAATCGTCTGCAATTCATTCGTTTCCATCAACTTCTTTAAAATCGGAATTCGCGATCACTCACCGAGAAACTAGTAAACGAGTGACAGAACATTATCTGTGGACAGGCTTGCAAAACGCTCGATCCCAATTCACTTTGAATACCCCGCTACATTCCGTGGGTTTCTGATAACACTTGACCCATGGTGCTTGATTCTATTAAGTTACCACAGAATATGTCCAGTAAGTCAGGTTGCGAAAATAAGAGTTCTCCGTCAATTTCCCAGTCACAGTCTACTGTACACCGAATGCACTGAATTTAGTACAGTGTTGCTTCGCTGACCAACACTTGATGGGATTAACTGCAGTCCGTGGAACATTTCGATTGGTATGGATTTTTTCTCGATTCATCATCTAGAGAAGCACTTTTCTGGAACGAGTTGAACCACCGAAACTTTGTGGCTCACAAAGGTCGCAGTACCCAAGAAGAAACAAACAGGGTGATTACGTAAGGCCTCAAGCACAGACGACGAATAAGCACGAATCACTTTGTAGGTAATATTAACAATCTTTTCCCACGATGCAAATCCAACGTACTCCCGACTACCGCACTTTATATATTGGCAGACGGCGAGATGGAAACGACCGTTAACTTCGATGTTGGACCTCCCAAATTTACAAGCCTCGAGATCAACAATTCAAGTGAAAACAGTTGAACGCAGCCATGTAATGGCAGGGCAATAAGGCGTAAGCGAAACTAAGATGCGCACAAACAAAGATTCAGCGGCGGGAGTAAGAACGGATGGACGGCGCGAGAAAACGTTTTACCGAGTGAACGATATAAATCCACAGTGATATATCGGAATCGACGTTCATCGGAAAACGATTCATCTCGCAAGTAACCCGGATAGCTGCGCCAGTCTTCGTAATAAAGGCTTACAATTACTGCCAAGAGGAGTTCGAATGTGAGAAAAGACAATCAACAGGAAGAGATGTGTGAAGACAGGCGGCGTCACCACCAACTTTCTATCTAGCACGTGGTGGTTATGAAACACAAAACGCACGCAGCCGCTTGAACAAACTTTGCATCTTACGTTGTTCACTCGAATGGTGCAGCTGTGGTGTTGCCATCCTGGGTATACATTTCTTTGGTTGGATGGAATATATGAGGGAGCTGGTGAAAGCATTGCGTCTTATATTTTGAGCCACTTAGTACACACAGGTTGATGGTGGTGTGATTCGTACATGTTGTATATATTATTTCCTAATTTCGTCCCAGTGTGTTCTTGCAGCATCTGCAAGTTTACGTGAAGTATTCAATCTTATACGTACACACTCTGTGCTCTTATTGTTGCTGTTCATTTATCAACGGAGTCCTCCCTCCGGCCTTACCTTGCTTTACTTCTTATACAATAGTTGCAATTACATGTGAGTACATTGAGTACTTGTTTAGTTGATGTGAAAAAAATTGCATTACAAATCAATCTACACTTATCCGATAGGAATTCATCTCGGAGATCCCTTCGAACTTGGGAAACAGCGGAAACATTCAAGGAATGTTAGGAACTGATTCAAAATCTCTCCAAACTATCGTGTAAAAAAGGTGTTGAGTATTAACCTATTACAATCTGAGCAAGTTCCAGGTGCCCCGTATTAGGACATACCAATGAAACAACCTAAAAGTAGTTCAGCCCAGTTACCGATTCTGAAGTTGAGCATTTCATTTCAGAATGTAGCTTATTTATCTAGTCGATGGATGTGCTTCATTTCAGCTGCCTACATACTTCATTATAGTGAGGTAACTGTGTACATCGCCTCAAGTTTTTGATCAACTTGTGGCGAAATCGTTCCCTCTTTCTTCCAGGTTTGAACCAAGCTGAAGCCTCAGTGGTGTCTGAAGTGTGCAAAAGTAAGTTTATTAGATCGAAAACAAACAAGAGTTCAAGTTTCAATCGACGAAGTTACAGCGCTTCAAATTTAAGGTTGTGCATTGGTTCCGAAACTTAAGTGAGCAAGAGGGACCAAAAATGCTTCTGGTGAATGAACTCACAGAATTTTTATGTGAGATCATACATCCTCTGCAGAACGATGATGAAAACCCTGGCAGTATTCAAGGGAAAAGCAGATACGCAACTTACACTAAGCAAGTTTTCAGCTATGTTGTGTTAAATTTTTGATTGATATGGGTAGTTATTTTTCATTCTCCAACCCAGCGCTGCGTGGGTTCTACAAAACTAATGGCCGTGGAGTAGCAAAGGTTTAGGTCAGCATTCGTTCACTCACACTTCACACGTTTACCTCGTCAGTGCAAAAAATTGTTGCTGAACATATCGCCAGGAACGTCGTTGATATAAATTCGAAATAATATAGGCCGGAGCTCGGGCCGCGGGTGACAGATACCCACTCACTGAACAGTCATAATCGGGCCACTCAGCCCCATAGCAGATATGACTTTCTAATTGTACAGGACAAGTTGTGCCACAGTGTTTCAGCTTATTCTCCTTCTCATTGCTTCTGCTCCCACTCCTTAGGTTATTTCTGGTGACAATGAAGTGTGAAGGTCCTGACCGTTCGCAACTGATTTATGGCTTGCTTTGTCACCTAGTGAGCGTAGTGAGATGCGGTCCGTCTTGAACTGCCATTTTTTGACACCGCTGTAAAGGCTCATAATTAGGCCCGTGTTGCTTTTTTCTCGCTGAGGTTATCTCGTCTTAGTGAATCCACTCAAGGAAGAAGGCTTGAGAATGAGTATCAGGAGGCACTATAAACATGATTTTAAGCTATTCCGTTGTGGCCACCAAAACTGACACTCTGAGGTGAACTATAAGCAACCACACTTGCCAGGTAAATAAAAACTACAACGCAGTTACATGCGCGTTCTTTTATTATGAAAGCTGCCCGTAGAACTAGCGACTAAGCGACAGAGATTTAACGAACCCGATAGCCATCTGTCTTCTGGTCAACGAGTTAATCAGTCGACAAACGTGAGAAGATAATTGTAGCTTCAAGATGGTGGGGTTAATCAGAAGATTGCCGAGTAGAGGTAACCAAATTCATTTTGGTAGTTGTAGAAAACCCGAAATCTTTTTGGCCAGCGGCCAGATCCTTCTGGCCTGCTAAACAAAACGAGCTCAATACTGTACATAACGCCACTTTTGGCCGGAAACACCGAGCTGAAATCGAACTTAGCGATGTGCATCTCCATGTCTGACAGAAGGCGTAATGCCGGGCGGTAACTTTTCACAATAAGCGAGATGCACTGGACCTAGGATAATCCACACAGTTGTCGTGCTCTCTGATAGCTATTGATGAGCATGTTTTATGTGTTCCCAGCCAATACACACACGATTTCTGACTTTGAATCACAGCTGTGCTGCTGTACGTGATGGAATCGGCGACCGCAGTCTGTTTCACCGCTTATAGTATAGCAATCAGCTTTAAGCTTCTGACTCCGGAGACATGACGGTTATTCACAGGAAGCTGGGAGACGTCTTTTAACAGTCGGACCACTTTTGGTTGAGATCTCTTCAAGCAATTTCGTCAGATACAAAATGGAGTGCCGATATCCATGAAGATACTGATATCACCACCATCATCCGTTTGGTGGAGATCGCGGACGGCACTGTAGGCCGCTGCAAAGCGTTTCGGGGTCTCTGACCCTAGCAACACAAAGGATAAGAGCCATCACTCTCCACGATAGAGTTGCTGACGAACCAAATATATGACCGCTCTCCATGCATCAGTCGACACGTCAGGCAACTGTTTGTTGACGTTGACAGTGAGAGCGAGCGTCACCCCACTGCTAGTGGAGGCAGCGTCCTCCGGCTTTCGTCGGAAGGTAAGTATACTGCCCCGATGTGAGTTAATTAGAAGCCTCTGAGCTTGTAGCAGTAACGAGTAAATCGATGTTACTGGTTCAGCAGGACTGGTATGGATGCGTAAAAATCGGTTGCCCTCATCTTCGGTGTTTTAGGGTTTAGTGCGGTCCACAGCAGTTGTGTGGCATAAATCTTTGACGGAGCTTCATCTGAAAGGTGGTTAGCACTCTGTTGCTGTGTCCTGTGAGGCTAAACATTGGCGCAACTTCCGCAGGAGGAAGATACGCCTTTCCGGAGAAAAGCTAGCTATGAGGATGAACGTTAGTGCGTAGAAGAAATCTGCTCAATGGAATGCACCATCGATCAGATGTGAAACCATCTGTGCTACGTTCGCCACACAGAGACACGCGGAAATTCGAATAGATCGGGCGGATTATTTAGAGCACTTCTAGACGCATCTTTCTTTCATGGCTATTTAGCAGTAAACTGGAACAAGATAGACAAATATATCCCGAAGTTCCTTGATTCGTACGCCAAAGTTCTCCCTAGCATTACGTTAACGCGAATCAGAAGTCACAACAAGAAAACGACGTATCCAAAGAAACCTTATATAGTGATCTGCCCACCGTTCACAAACAGAATTCAACGCAACAAGTGAGGGCACTAGGGAGTTGGACCTGAAAGAAATATAGCTCAACAGCACGCCAGCCACCAAACAGGATGAAGGTCAATGGAGACCTCAATCGGCCTTCAGAATTCAAGCAAGCGTCAGGATGTTTGAGTGGCTCACCCAACGGCGAAAGCTAAAACATTGTTATCCTAATAGATGTAGCTTGCAGTAGTGAAGATGCCGCGAACTGACATTCCAGCCAAGAGTAAGGTTGCGATACTCAAGCCAACACACCAACTCTTATGTTAGTGGTTTGTAGTAAATTTACATTCACGATTTATTGTAAAAAGGTAGGGTGGTACTAGTGAAGTAACTCTCACGTCACAAGGAGTTTGAGATTTTGAGGATTCCACTACGTATATGACATCAGTAGTTACAGTAATACATTTCTCAGCGCAACTATGTGAGTACTTTTGAGTGCGCATTCATTGCATTTATTTTCAAGCAATACATATATATGTTACTAATGCACTACAACGGTCTTGGAAATCAGAAAGCAAATGCGAGGTAATGAGAAATGAGAGAGCTGCATTTTACGTTGGAACTGGTGGTATGTTTTACTCTGAAAATAATTCACACGTTTCGCAACTTTTGATTCAAAAATGTGATGTGGTATAACTTTGCTTTTCACAAGGTTGTGTCTAAACTAATAATCATGGTGGTAGCAGAAAGTGATCAGACAGCAAAGAATGAACAGCACTCGATTTCGCCATGAACGGCACCTGAAGTGCAAATGTACACCTGTCCGGATAATTGGAGACGGGAAACCTAAATATATGGTGGACAAATTGAAGGGCATCCGGAGAGGACCAAGGCAATAGCTTGAAGGCTTCTGTAAGTCAAAAGCTTGTATGTCAAGCAATCATATCTGGCTCAAGAGGTACTTGTGAGAATAAGAATGAGAGATGACTTTAACTGATAAGTTGCATGATGTTGCTGATTGTATGGACGACGCCGAATGACGCAATATATCATTTTTGGCGGACTGCTGAACGATTTCATTAATTCTGTTATTTGATTAAAAGTAAGGCTAGTAAACTGTTGCAAGTGAGTGTGACAAGTGGGTGGCTAGCACAATGCTCCTAGCAAAGGTTCCAAACTTACCCAGGTCCCATCTAAAATGTATCGGACAGTTTGACAGTTCTTGTTGGCAATGATCTGAAATTACCTTAACCTCATCGGCCCGGTGATATTCCAGTTTTATTTTTCACGTCTTTCCATGTTTTTTCTAAAAAGGCTGACACAACAAACTCTCACACTTCATACGCCATATTTCGTGCGCATATACTTCTGAGAACTTTCTGCAAAAAATGACTCTCCCATGAACAGCGGCGCTGAAACTTCCCATCTTATTAACAGCCTGTTTCCATCAGTTAATTGTAGCACCTTGTACACTATTTTCTACCTCATATTTTTTATTGTTATTCATGCCTTTTCATCCTCTTCAACCTCGCATGTACACATGATGTTTGAACGAGGTTAATCGATACACAGAGTAATCAATAATTTCAAATTACACCTCTGAGTTCGCGAGTTCTGCTTCTGTTCGCGTTCAGGGTCGGTGGCGTACAAATCTTTGGAAGAGTTAGAATTCAGCGGAATCAACCGTTTAGTTCGGCAAATTTACTTATCTCTCGTTGGAATTATCTCGGTCGTGACATCGAGACTATCTGGGGGACACATGACAAGTAGTATCAGTGAGAATCCTCATTTGGTGTAGTGGAACACTAAACCAACGTGCCTCCACAAACAATTGTGTTATTTGTCTTCCTATTCATCAGATTTCGACTTCCTATTCACACCTGAGTTTCCGTATACTGTTTAGATCCACTACATGATAAATATATCCGATTTATTCGAAACTTCTGACGGAGTAACCTAGTAGACATAGTTACTCTCAACCATGGATTAACAGACGTATGCTGAACCGAACAGTTAGCATAAAGTCAGTTCCAAGCTGATTTAGATAATCCGTTGCAACTAACCCAACGTATTGCCAAACGGTTGAAACCCAATGCACTCACAATGGTATAACGCACACAAAATAAACCAAAGTAGTGTATGCCAACGAACTGCACTGAGAACGTAACGCGAGTTCAGCAAAACACGAGAAAACACGTTAGTTGGCTGCCGCAAACCAGGCACTAAAACAAAATATAGCATTTGAACAGTAACGACGCCTTCAAAACCAGTTGTCATAAACATTACCACTAAGCAACAGATACATCAACGGTGGGCCAAAATCCGGTCGAAGGGGACGGCCTGAAAGTATTCACCTCAAGTTGAACAAACTTCGAACCCAACTCTCGATAAAAAATGCTCCAAGGGTATTTCCAAAACTCTGTCTCACGGTCACTTATTCAGATATAGCGGAAATGGCGCAGGACGGGCTGAAAAGTGACTTCACGCAACCTCTAATAATGCAGCAATTATGCGCTGCAAATCCAATAACCACTGATAAGCTAGTCTAACTTGCACACAGTTCGACCTGTAGCGACAAAACCATTTGGCTCAGCACGCTATAAGTGCTATGCCTCGACTTACGTTGGAGACAGAACAAGTTTAAAAACACCATACAGTTTCCATGCGTTAATGTATATGAAGCAGTTTCTGGTGCACCTGTGGAAATTGTACAGGATTGGACCTGTAGCACTTACATCAGTCTTCTAGGAGCAGTTGAAATTCCATCTATCGGTTGAAAGTTGAGATATGGCGACCCTGTACCAGGAAAATTTTGAAAGTCTTCGCCGAGATTATGTGAGTATAGTTGTTTTCACCTCGTGCATACATGTATAGCAAAAAAGTATCCCACTGAATTTGTAACAACCCAACCTACCGCATGAAGAAGGCCAGTTTTCTGCGTGCGTTGAAGCCACACACTTCCGTTGATGGTTAAGACAGTATGGATTCATTACAACAAACATCAGACTAAATCAAATCAGACAGTCCTCGTTTGGTATTTGTGTAGGTAAAAAACTCGAAATTAGAAGCTGTACTTGAATTGAAATCCCCCATACTAGTAATAAGGATGATACTTGGGACTATTTACAATAAGCCGTTTTCGGTCCTGAGGCATGAATCTGCGCATCTAAATGATGCTATTCTTGGATAAATCAGCCTGTCGCTGGCTGATTTGAGTAGTGCATGCTGAGTCGCAAACTGTTGGGTGATTGATGTGATTCAGAGTAGAGAACTTTGCGAGTAACAGAAGTAAAATTGGGGCTATCCATTCAGTACTTATGTGATATCAGGTGGGACAACAGTCCTATGAGTATCTCCTGTGTTCTTGCATGTAGCTGCTCATCGTCAAAATCAAACCAAGCGTTGGTTAGAGCCAGACAAAACGAAACCAGTTAGTGTTGTGTTAATGAACTCAAGTAAGGGCCAACCAGCGATGTCCCTTCTACCGAAGTAGCAGCCTCCGTCCGACTAGTCACGTGATGAAAACAAGGCAAGTTGACAAGGAGGGAATTGTGTAAGGCTGAGCGAATTAAAAGTTATCGGAATGGGCTAGCGGTGTAGGCGTGCACAGAGCAATGGCGGTCAATCGAACATAGACAAAAGCAAAGGGCAAGGGGAGTCGGACATACAAAAGTAAATTAAACTGTAACCTTGCAACGCCACGAATCCACTCGAAACTCCCTACCCGATGCACGCGCAATAAAACCTCTGAAGGATCATTCCAGTGATTTTTAAGCTGCCTGGATAGACAGGATTCAGCCCTCGTGTGGTCAGGCCGAGGTTTCTTTGACTCTAGAGGATACATGCAACCATGCTAACACGAACAGACCGGGGTGGTCGGGACCATTGCAATAGGTCAGTACACAATAGGTAGGGCTCAGATTACCCGGTTATCTTCTATAATTTAGCTGTTACATTCTCAGTCTAATAAGTTTTTGTGGATAACAGATCGTTTAAGTGGTGCACCTGGTGAGTGCTCGTGCGTCCTACACGCTCCTGCGCGACTTCATGAGTTCCTAAACACGGCGAGTTCACCCGGATGTTGTATTCGAGATGCACTCTAAAAACCGTCACGGTAAGACTAGACCTTGAAGTGGTGTGACGGCTTGCGCATCTCGATGACCTTTTGGGCTAAACTGGACAGAGTTACTCATACCAGGCAGGCCACAGGTAAAGGTTTGACAAACTACAGTCCCCTGGTCCTCCAGGTTGGGGGTTGGAAGATGGTTGGCATCTCTTCCCAAAAAACGTATCATTTCTGATACACCGCCACCCACCCGCTGCCTTGCGGTACCGGCTTTTGAGCCAAAGGCTTTGGTTGAGAACCCTAATTATTCTCCTGTCTAGGTCCGGGCGTCCTGGCAGTATTTCAGCCCACACACGACCATGAATCCTCACAGCATGAACACTTCCATAATGCATCGTCCGTCTCGCAGTATAAACCGGGTCGCCCTATCTGCTGCATACAGCAGGGTGGATGGGCAAAAACATGCTACTGCTGACCCCTCCCCCACTGTCCTATCAAATTTAGTTCTCAGGCCCCTCCCGATTCC
>QNGE01000830.1:42740-58114 GCA_008508345.1 Paragonimus westermani
AAAGAACAATAGGCTGCATCAAAAAGGCGTTCAGCCTACCAGCTGCGAAGCTGACGCTCTACAAAATGTGCTCGGCCTCAACTCGAGTATTGCACATTCATTTACTGCCATCTACGCAGGTCCGACAGGCTTGTGTTGGAAAACCTTCAACGATCGTTTACCAAGAGCTTATCAGGATATTCCTCTTCGCTCACCTATAGACAACGTTGTGAAAAACTTGGCATTGATCCACTTTGGCTGCGTAGACTAAAGTTGAACTTGACGCTGCTGTATAAACTCATACATTCGGATGCGATTATCACAGCGATCAACGTCCACTTACAACACAGCCCTCCATATAGTCTAAGAAATAAGGGTTCCACCTTGCCAACAATGATATCCCGGAAAAATATACGTGCAGCCTTCTTCCTTGTAAGGTGTTCCTACATTTGGAATAAACTTTCAAATAAAGTCTGATCCAGCAAAAACATTTGGCGTTTTAAAATGGTTTGGACGGCTATTTTACGTTAACAAACACAATGTCTCTCTTTCAACTCTCTGTATTACCTGATGACCTTCTCGAGTGTGGTCCGATAAACAATTAGCCGTCAGATGCGTATTACGTAGATAACCACCCCGCTATCTAACGCTCGTTGGAAACAGCCTGCTTGAAACGGTTCGCTATGTGGTTTACTCACGAGATCATTCAGCACTTGGCTTACTGCGCGCTCACCAAACGATTTGCAACTCAACATTATTTCAACGACACGCAGATTGCTAGGAAATGTGAATTTGGAGCTTAATAATAAGTCTACCAGAACGACGTCATGTGAGCTTTAGTTACCACACGCACATTTTATGCGGCCCTCCAAACCGTCGTCACAATTCTCCGTTTGCACGAACAAATCCCTAGTACATAGCAAAATGCTACATACCAAAAATGCCGCGTAGCAAAATGCCACAACGAACCCTATAGGGTTATATATTCCAATAAACATAGCAAAAATGATAGTATCGCACGAAACCTTCGACAAAAAAATCCGAATACACATTGTTTGTCATAGTAAATCTTATAACCCCACATTTTCTCCTCTCTTGCGCGGGTAACTCGAAGTTTGGTTTAAATTTCCTCTCTGTCATTGTCCATTCATATTTTTGCTATCTTGGTGCCCAGTGCATCAAAAACTACACACGATCATTGCCATTCTTTGTCGAATAGCACAACTCATTGCGTATTGTATCATTCGTGTTCGATGGTATTCGTGCTGTTTTTTAGCCCTCTTGCACATTACTCATCCTTGTCCACAGTGATTTATGTCAGATCTAGCAGTGCTGGGACTTAGCAGATAGTCTGTAGCAGCAAGCGTCTGCGGCCAGTATGGATGTAACATGTCCGTACAAAACGGCCTGCAGTGCCACCAGTGTCAGAAGTGGTATCAATTCAAGTGCACTGGTCTTAACGAACACCAGCACAAACAGCTGGCTTTTTCATCTCCCATTAACATCTGTATAAGTTGCTGGTTCAACGAAAGCCAAGGCACCGCTCCGCAGCGGACTGGTGTTACACACACCACGTCAAGTGGAGTAATGCAGAAAACCAGCGACTGTAAATGTGGGGCTCTTCTTAGCTCTGTGTCTCCTTCCATTTCTTCCATGGATAGTAAGATAGAGGAGTACCGACGGACTCTGTGCGAAGTGAAACTGGAACTACATTCTCTGAATGCGTATACAGCGCTTGCTCCCCCTGATTTTGCAATCACCAAGAAAGCAGTTGCCCTATCAACTGCACATACAGAGGAGGCGGCAGCAAAAAATGAAAAAAATGGTTCTTAGAGAAAATAGATTTCTATTTGGCCACATCCGTACAACCTCTTCTCCAGCCGAGCTAGCTGAAACGGTACTAGAGACTTCCTTCTCCCGGGATGCCACAAATCTGGTACTTGCGAGTGGGATGCGCGCCAATACAACCAAAAAGTCACTTGGCCCTTTGATAACTTTGACAGCCATGCCCAGCTCCGAGGTATTGGTGGGGAAAACAAAGGCTTTGAAGTCCGCCAACGCCCATTTGGAAGGCGTATCTTTCAACCGTTTCCGACGAGAGAGCGAGACGCGAACAGCGGACTAAGACTAAGTCACAAATCATAGCGGACCAGAAGCTACAACTGGAGACTAAAGTCGTAATTTCTGCTCTCGAATTGTCCCCTCAGACCCCTATGCCTCTTGTGGAAAGCGGAGGCACCGTCTGCATGGTCGTTCCAACGGTCGACGTCCCAGGCACATGCAAGAGCATTGAGGGTACCGACACTGCGCAAAAACCGTCTCCAGAGTTACCCACCCGAAACCCACCAAACTGCCCAGCAGGAGATTCTTCCTCCCAAGAATTCGGAACGGAAGCAATCTGCTAGGGCCGCCTCCTGCAACTCAAAAAACACCCATTTTGCCCACCTCTATAAATATTCCCTTCAGTAGCCCCACACACAGCGCCCTCTGCCTTCTTTCGAATCCCTCTCTCAGTAAATGAATAAATCAAATTTTACGTGGGCGAAAACTTACAAACACCCTCCCAAGCAGCGGAATTTGACAGGAGTGCGGAGGTCGCGAGTGGCGGCGCCAAGAATGTCGATCAACCGCCCGGTAGGGTCGCTGACCTACGCACAGGCGGTGATGTCGCGTCCACAGCCTCGGAGTAAGGCCGTCAGATCAACTCGGAAGAACAGACCGAGTCCAGCCCCACCACCCTCCTCAATTCTAGGCCTTATTTCCCAGACTCTTCCTCATACCATCCTCTCTATTTTCTCGTAAAATCCAGCTTTAAGAGGCATGTATACGAACTGTTTGAGTCTCTTCAATAAATTACCGGAAATCAGACACCCAACTCCACATGTTCACCTTCATGGAGACCTGGTTTACAGGTGATATCAGTGATAGTGAACTGAGTGTCCCGGGGTATTCAGTTTACCGGGCTGGCTCTGCCCGAGTAAGAATGGGGGTTCTGCGATTTTTCTTCAGCAGTGTCTCCCAACACTCACGGTTGTTGGTGGCTTCCAGTTATCTGATACATGTGACTCACTTTGGCTTCGACTACCACTGTGTGACCAAGACTCACTCCTAGTGGGGGTTATTTATCGTTTTCTTTCATCAGACGTCTCCGACGACGACACCCTTCTGGTAAACCTGGAAAACTTCCAAGGCCTACAACGCTTCACTCATTCGCTTATTATGGGTGATTTTAATGCACCAAAGATAAACTGGGCATCAGTTTCTCACCAGGACTGTGGAAGCGGATTCTCGACTTCCTTATCGACGCTGATACGTCGGAAGGCGTGGTCACAGCACGTCACCTCCCCGACGCGGCACCGTTTAGGTCAGATTCCCTCTCTGCTTGGCTGATAACCACATCCGCAGTCTCGTAATATGAACTGCTCGACTTAGTTATCACTAATGAGAGCCACCTGATGGACAGAGTGATCACCAAGCCTCCACTTGGACACCGTGACCACTATCTGTTAGCCTTTGATCTTATCTGTTACTGGTTACGACAACCAGCAAGAAGGTTCACAGTTCGAAACTTTAATCAGGCAGACTTTAACGGCCCGAGAACATAACTAGGTTCAATTCTTCTCGATCTGGACTCCGTGAACCAGAACTATCACACATTTCACAGCGCAATTCAGAAAGCAGACGACTCATTTATACTGCGCAAACTGTGTTTTCTCTCTTATCGGCCACTGCTTCCACGCAGGATACGTCGTCTTCTCGATAACCGTTCCCATTTATTAGCGAAGCATAAGCTTGCAGGAAACTCAGAGGACCCAAGCGCGTTCCACATTGTCCGAAACAGGTGTAGGCGGGAAATCCGCGAACACACCAAACTCGTACAAGAAAAGATCCTCCTCAGAGCCCACGGGGACAAAAACTTCTTAGTCAAGCATATGCGACGACTAAGAAGGGACAAACCTTCAGCTCTTTCTTTACGACTGCTCAACGGGGAGACTTCATCTGACTCCCTAGTTGTGGCTGAGTTATTCAGGGAGTACTACTCGGCAGTCTACAACGTCGCATCCCCGAGCTGGCATCCTGTACTACCGTTGCAGAAGTTCAGGCAACCACTCGTGACCGCCGAGTTTTCTGTGCTAGATGTTGAAGACCTTTTACTCAAGGTTAATTCATGCAGTGCTATGGGTCCTGACATGATCCATCCCAGGTTACTCAGGCAAGCAGCTGTTAGTCTGGCTAAACCTCTTTATAAGCTGTTCAAGCAAACACTCCAGACTAGCATCTTTCCCAGCGAATGGAAAGAGGCAACGGTCGCACCCATATTTGAAGTGGGTGACCGGCACTCGCTAGCTAGTTATCGGCCAATCAGCCAACTAAGGCGCGCCATAATTAATCACTTCTTATCACATAATCTTCTCTCTTCCACCCAACATGGCTTCCTTCCTAATCGGTCATGCATAACAAGCACGCTTATTTTCGAGGATAGTCTGCAGAAGGCCAAAGACAATGGCCTCATCTCAGATGCTATCTTCTTTGATTTCGCCAAGCCTTTTGGCCGTGTCCCACATGGCCTTCTGAAACACAAACTGGGAGCCTACGGTATTCAAGGAGATGCTCTTCGCTGGATTGCCTTTTTTCTTGATAATAGAACTTTCAGAATTAAAGTCGAATCAGACCTTTCGTCTCCCTTTTTCATTTCTGACGGAGTTCCCCAACGGCAAGTGGTAGGTCCTTTGTTATTACTCATTCACATCAACGACCTTTCTAACAATATCTCCAGCAACGCCCTCTCATACGCAGACGACCTCAAAAGCTAGAATGCCACTGATCCCAGTGCACTACAAATTGATCTTGACGCGACCAGGCGCTGGTCGGACGGCTCGGGTCTCCCACTAAGTGACAATAAATGTGCTCACACCTCACTCGGTGGAGATTCTGGCGATGCCTTTCATGATTTATAGCGCATCTGGCACAGTAGATGTCATGAGAATCAATCTGAAGAAAGATCTGGGCATTTGGTTGACGTCTAACTAGGCATTCACGTGTCACGGTGAGTTGGCGGCAAAGAGGGGATTTGCAGCTCTTATGGTAATTAGGCGCACTTTTCCCCGAATGAACAAAAAAGCTTTCCAAACGCTTTACTAGATTTATATAAGACCGCTCCTCGAGTATGCCAATCAGGTCGTGTATGCCGGCTGTTGAGCGTGTCCAGCGCGCGGCTGTCAAGGTGGTCGAGGGTCTGAGTATTGTTACTTACGAGTCTCGACTTGAAATTCTTGAGCTTCATCCGCTTGAATTCCGAAGACTCCGGGGCTATTTAAAACTCACACACTTCTTTAGAGTAGATCTTGTAGAACAGTTCTTCACCGTAGCGAATGACGACGGCTGGCGAGGACATAATAAGAAGCTTTTCAAGCTTCGTCCTCGGACCTTTCTCAGGCAGCAGTTCTTTCCTCACAGGGTTATTTACTATTGGAACAGCCTTCCTCCTTAGGTCGTCAGCGGCGCTTCTAAAGATCGTTTTCAATCTTCGCTTGATTCTCATTTACCCAAACTTGCATTATGTGAGTAATCTTACTTTTACTTGGTATTCACTGTAATCCCCAAGAGCGGTGCTACACCCTGTTTTCAATGATCACCTTTCAACTCAACAGACGCCCGCTGACACTGAGAAAGGAAAACTGACTCAATCCGGGAACCTTGAGCCGCTGCCTCGAACCAGTGTATCAATGGCTGATTCGCTAAAGTGTGAAAATACACTCTTTTTGCGATTCCCATAAATATTCTTTGAGCAAGAAAATTTTTCTATGACGGATGGACACACAGAACTCCGTCTTGGCTGCACGGTTCACGAGATGTTCAACTTCTTGACGTTTTCGAGCAACCGACGAAATCTTGCGTCGGAATCTGACCAATCGTTTGCTGGATTTTGATATTTCCTACCCTGCTCCAGTGTCCCCTGTAGAAACATGGTTTGCTGCCTTGCCCAAACCGATTTATCTTGACTTTTTCCGGACGCCAGTTTCATCCCCTAATGCCGAAACACTCCATAGATGCCTTCGGTCTCCTTCAACGGTGTGACCTTGAACTTTTAAAATAATCTCCCGTCCCACAACCTTGTAAAAAGTGAATTCGTGGAACATCTTATTTTAGGGACTAAATCTGTTAAGCGAGTGAGCAATCTTCTTCCCTGTCGCGTGCGTCAAATATTCATAAACTACACTCGCTTGCTTTTTGACCACGTCTTTCTTGACGTCAGGCTTCATATTTTTGCTACTGTTTGATTATTCGTTTTTGTATCGTTTCTAAATACCTGCAGTGATCGCACATAACCCAGAGTGCTTCTCACATATGCGTTGAGGAATATATATTACGAATTCTTACTATTATAAATACTGGTGACAGCCTATTGCCATTGACTGGTGGACTTGAAGTGAGCAGAAACAACGAAACCGGGGCACAAGCACTGACTTACTGCGAGCAGTTCAGCCTTGCCTGGCGCATGTGTGGACGTGGCAGTACCAGCCAAACCCTCGCATAAAACTGCATTTTTCGTGGCCTGTTGATAATAGTCATCCTGTCGACTACATCTGGAATTGGGTCAGGGCCCCCGTATGGCCTCCAAACTTCCAAAAGTATCCACGACCTTTTGCACATCGAGCTCACCTGCGAACATCGGTGAAGGGACTTTCTGAAGGTCGAAAAGCTTACTGATATGAAGCAGGAAAGAAAGATGCCCTAAAACCTGATCTTGCTATACTCCATTCATCACTGGTTGTCGTGGGGTGATGTTTGTTTCTACACGGACACACTTCCATAACGCACGCCGACTGTGGCCCGAAGTAGGTCCGACTCTGGCAACATTTGGCTAGGAGCCGTATTTGAGCAGGCGTGTAACAAAATCGGGAGCCGATACGCTTCTAGCCAGGGTCGTTTCTAATTAGGTCAGAGTGGCATCCGAGTGGGAGGGTCACACTAGTCGCGTCATTTTTACTTTTCTGGTTGTTTGCCTCAACTGCTGAGATATTTTGAGTCATACATAATCCAACGTTTAGGGGGTTTCTGGTATTACTAGGAAGGCTTCAATGACTTATTTCGCAATCGACTCCTCTCAGCAGGCGCCCTTATTCGGCAGAGGGTTTTGACTATCATAGAGCTTTGAGTGTGACCTGGGTAGTAATAAATGACTGACTACAGTCTCAAGTGCACCTTACGGATAAATCTTTTACTAGGAGGGGTACACTGAAATGCGTTGTTCCCTCATACGACCCTCTGGGGGTAGCTGCTCCAATGCCTATCGAATACGTAGCTCTGTGTGACGGGCTCAATGGGAGTACAGCATTCTACTCACAGTACACGGTCCAGCTTCGCGATACTTGCTGAGAATCGAGTGAGATTGATACGTGAGTATGTCACCATATCACAGTGGAGACATATCGTTTGAGCTGAACCTGGTTTTCTATCATCAGGGGGAGCTCCACATTCATTTTGACATGAGATGGACAGTTTCTTCAGGGACCGAAGTTTCCGGTGCTTTCAGAGCGCAGCTGGCCAAAATGATCATTTTCCGCTTCACTGACACAGCAGGATTGCGAAGTTGGGCATGTTTTTGCCGTTGGGATTGTGCATGCAGTAAATCCCATTTCGGAATACCTGGCACCACGATATTTGGTTAAAGTTAATGAAGACAGGGGCATGGAACTCTCAGTTCGTTGGGGTCCGTTTGCTCACCAATGTCAAAAATCCAAAGAGATGCGATGGAGTCTGGGCTATTGCGTGTGTTCAAACTGAAACAAGCAACGAGTAGGCTGAAAATACTTCTTAAGGGGAGGCGTTTTCCGGATGACCTGAAGCACATCAAAGTTAACCCCACTGACAGGAAAAGAATGGGTCGCTTATCTCCTCTGCGACCTGTACCACTGAACGTTTTCCTGTGTCTTGGAGGAACAGCTATCGGTGGTGTTGATGAAACGATACAAAACCTGTTACTTTGTCGTGTCATACATAGTGTAGTGGAACGAAGAGTTGGAGCAACAGTACCAGGAGGCAAATACAAAGACCCACAGTAACTGACCGCAATAGATTCGACCACACTAAATCTGCTGCTTATTGCATGAAGATTCTCTCTTTTACTAACAGAGATTACAGCGAACAGGGTTCCCTTGGCGTGCCCAAAGAACGTTAGCACGGTGAGCCCACAATAACCACGACCGCGTGGAAGCGGAGGGCGAAACGCGCGAGAACGAAGAGTGTGTTGATTCAAACAATAGGCAAGTAGCTCATGCGTAAAATGAACACAACAGGTATGAATAATAGTGCGCAACATGAGAGCAAAGGGGTAACAAACTCTATTATAGTCATAGATCTATAGTCGAGCACTACCATGAATTAGAAGGGTGTGTGACTGCCACACATATGCTTCAATCCATTCGGACGAACTTCTGGTTGTTAGAGGATACGGTGACTCTCTGGCGCGTGGTCCACAAGCGTTATAGTTCCAGGTTACCTTTTCTGAACCGGGTGAGCAACTGATGACTCCAACATCAATAAATAGAGTGAGTACTGGTGGGAACCAACTCCGTTATACTGAAAAGGTATAATCCGGCCCGTTCAGGGTAAGGTAGGTGAAGGCCTACACAAGCGTTATGGGTGCGTTTAATTGTTTCTAGGCCCATGCTATCCATTTGGAGGTTGCTCACCCGCTGCCATCTGACTCCATTATGGTGGCACTTGAAGGAGACTTACTGAAAACCAGTGAAGTTCTCTGCAGGTCTGTCTACCGTAGGAATATCTGAGCGTAATACTCACGGATAAGGATAGGTGGGTAGTGCTCATAACCCAGTTATTCATTGAAAGAAGCTTCCATGAAGGAAACTTTCATTACAAGTCAAAGCACGTGCACTCTGCACTACCTATCACCTTGATCACCATTCGCGCTGTCTGCAGGTACTCAAGTGTCAGCCATCGCCCCAGTTCCTTCTGCGACCTGTCAAATATACTTCGTAGGTTGCTATGTTTGAACCCACCAACTCGTTTTTTAAATAAACTGCTAGCCAATCAGTTATCTTCTTTAGCTTACTACATTTTACCTGATAACGCTTTATTTATACCGGCAAATAATGCGACCTATATAGCTTTGCGATCAACGTGGAGACTGCAAGCCGTATGAGTCAAATTCATTGCGACCTGCACAAACTTATGAACAGGTGTGTAGAAATAACCCAAGTTTCACGGTAAATATTTTTGTGCCGCCGTTGTGCCCGTAAAATTGGTGAATTTTGGAGTGGACAAGTGGGTATACGTTCCAGCCTCATCCATAGGCATATTTTATGCTGACGAGCAGTCGAAACGTAGCCTTAACAGGCAACGAACTAAAAGAACGTAGCACATTTTAGTAACGAACAGTATGTTCCAGACAATGTTTGGAACTGTGATAATTAGTTAGCTCTGGCCTAGTTTGGGATTAACGACTACAGTTCAGAGAAGAGGAGGAACACTAGGTGGGCCCCAGCTCATTCAGTGGCACTCTGATGCACTCCAACTGCAGAGCGTGCAAATTACTCAAGTCCATTCAGCAACGCTCGGAATGGTGTAGTAGAAACGATCTGGACGAACAAACTAACGGCTCAGTCGTTAGGAAGACGGCAAGCACTCACCGCGTGCAATTAGTTGCACAGTTAAAAAGAGTGGAACATAGGTCTCTTCGAGCTAAATTTTCTTGTCAAACGAAGCCTCTCTGTCGAAACTTCACCAATTGCCTGCGTTATGCAGACGTTTGAGAAGAGATCTTTCGTGGGCAGACATTAACCAAAACTCACGGAATCACCCCAAGAATACCTTTACACAATCGCTGATACACTGAATTTCGAGGCCATAATTGCAATATTTCCATGCCACGCAGCGGCTTCTTTTATGAACGGGACAGTTTTGCTGTCCAAGTTCGTCTAACAGAAACCACACTACTAGTGACGACTCGTTGGGCACAATCAGTTGCCGAACTCAGGGGGCCGTTTTACGAATGGAATATTCCACGCTGACCGTTGGCATCCAACCATATAGATCTCTGCCTGGATGTAATTTTAATGAGCAGTGGAATCGTCTGAGTCAGATATCACCGGTGTTCCATCGAAGCTACAACATTCCAGTAGACCATCTAATCGGTCGTTCTCAAAAATTAGCAATGGTCTTAAGATTCAGTTTCATTAATGCTAATCAATAGTGCATATCCTCTCCAGGTCCGAGAGTTAATCACCAGCCAAGCCTTCGTTAGACAACCGTGATGACCAATGCGCTATTCGCCTCAAATGAGGCACTACCGAAATATCATAAGTGGACTTTCTGTTTTTGAAAAGTACCGTGACTGCTACAGAAATAGTTCCATATATACTAAAGTGTTTTGCCGTGGGCGCCATCGAATCCATACAGGCAAAACCTTCCATCTCGGTCAGCCCAAAGACAAATATCTGAAGTTAGAGAGGGATTGCATAGCATGGGCTGTTTACTTAGTGATTTCCGTAACAGATCTGCATTCTAACAAACGTATCCCAATCAACTCCGTAAGAGCCGGCGTCAACCCCGTCCAGGCGCGCAGTGTCCACAAAGAATTCTGTCCCTTTCCTGATTCCAGCAATCTGAACTCACTTAAAATAAATCATATCAAGCGTGCTTATACCAACTCCCAAACCCTGACCACTAAACTAGCCGAACTCAGCGCGTTTTGTTCCGCTGGTGGTTTCCTCATTGTCAGGGTTACTGGATCACGACATCCACCAAATAATCTCAATCTCGGATCGACATAACAGGTATGCTCTTCTTTCGGAATAATGGAACAATGGACAATGGTAGCGGTGTTGCTGTTCACGTCCTCAGCTTCTCCTAGGCTAGTACCGTGTCCTACCCGATTCTTACAATCATTCCAATATCACCCTGATGCTCCAACATACTTTCAAACTCTGACAGATTGTTAGCCGGCGTAATTTGTCTACCCCTGTCCTTACCGTGAACGTGACAAGAGATTCGCGTCCGGACACAACTTTACCCTCTTCCATGGAAATTCACGTCATAGTAACAGAAAATTTCAGCCTATCGCGAACTGACCTCCATCAATGATCGTTCGAAGACTCCAACGAACCAAAGCCTACAACATTTTTTGCATTGGTTATGGCTGCGGGCTTCGCTGAACAAGTAAATGATTAGAACAGATAGCACGAAGACCGTGCTCCTTCTTGTCCAGCTAGTGTCCATTACGGAGTAGTATTGGTAGACACCTTAATAGTTGACGCCTACGCTCGGTTCAAACAGTTATGCCGTAACAGAATTTCGACTTCATCTGCAGTACCTAGCCCGCTCTCACAGTTCCAACAAGTGACTTCTGAAGACTTGAGATAGGTGCGCATGATGCATACCTTGCATACACTCCATGAGGCTAAATTAGCTCATCGCTGTCTGTTGATGGAATTCATGACCGCTTTACAAATACCATTCACGGAGCTGCAAATTTTTCAACATCACTATTTGCCGACCAGCTGAAAATTGTGCAGGCAATTGTGGTCCCTAACGTGAAAGATGGGTCACGTTGAAAGGCTAGCTTGGGGTCGGTTCAGAATGTCATGGGATCGATATCAGCATCGTCTCTACGTATGACTTCAACATCAGCGACTCGCGCTGGTCCCAAAAGATTGATCGGATTTTCACGGACGCTTAACGAAGTGTTTCGTCATTGACTCCAGAAGCCTGCATAGATAAGTCTTGAAAATCCGAAGACGCCAGTGTGCTCTAGCTAGCCGAAAGACAAGGGTTCAGGAGTTTAGATCCTGATGCTTCAGAAGCCGTAGGCCACGTCTGCTGCATTGTTTGCGAGCAGCGTGCCAAAACGTTTCGCAGTAAACACTATTGACATTTCTTGTGGGATTTACACTCCAGCTACGCCACTGGATACCACGTTATTGAGACTTCGGAAGACTGAACTCACATCTCCTGGACCAGAATACATAAATAGGTTGACACTTGTCCATGGGGCCGGCCAGTTGGTGTTCCCCTCAGGCTTTCTGCGTACACGGCCTATTGCGGCAGGCACAGTGCCCGATTCCTTGAAATCGAGGACTACCACTCACGTCACCAAAAATATGTACAGCACAATCAGCCTCGAAAATCTTGGCCGATTGCCCTCTTGCTGTGTGCACTTAGGATCCCTGAAGCGTTGATCCATTATTCACAAAGTAGACATCGATTACCACGAGCTGCATTGTGCAGCGGACAACACCGAACTCCCGTGACTACCCATCCACTGCGAGTTTGCTGCTAACTGTGGATAAGTAAAACCTCGTTACTGGTAGATGATGTGGGATTGATGCAACTCACCATGCCTTCGCCAAGGCTTTTGATCATTTGTGTCGCTCTGCTCCAGTCGACGGACTACGTCGTTGTGGTGTCAAGAGTTTACCCTCTCTGTGGGAAAGTATCCTACCAATAAGACCGGTTCTATTGTGTGTGAGTGGGTTCCTGGTTATCGCCAGCAAGGTCTCAGGGCTTCCTTTTGGGATCACCACTGTTCTTCATCTTCATCAATGACTTAACACCCAGGGAATCATTTTTCCTAACAATAGACATGAGCAGAACTTTTGCAGCTTCCTTGCCGGGGCACTGTACTAAATTACGCACAGTGAAGCAGAACTTGGCACTACTGTATCACAACCTCTCAGGTTCTTCTGGTAATGAGGGAAAATCTAATAAAGGTTGAGAGCATAGCAGCCCTTCCAAAGCGTCTGTTTGGGAAATACGAGCGGTCCCGTTTCGAAAGCTTGCAGGGCAGTTTTACTCGTTCACACCTTGAGTAAGCGACACTCGCATAGTCTGTTCATATGCAGAACGACAAACACATTTCAGCGCGACAAAAGCGGATCGTGCGTTCAGTGCAAAATCCTAACTTGGTCTGCCCTGTGAACTGAACATCTTCCTGGATCACCGTAGACACAGGGGCGAGCTGATACTAGCATTCGTGATTCTGAGAGTTCCAAACCGCCTGTCAGGATCCATGTTCGTTACTCAGAATACTGTTTCACTGTATGAAGCTAAACACTCAGCACGGTAGGCTTGATTTTAGGCACAGTTCCTCGACTCGAGCCCGCCAAGACTGAAAATGTGCCGGAGCGTATCGTGAGTGTTATGACAGTGGCGGTATTCGAAAATAGCCTTGGTCGATGTCCCTACCTCTGCACCCTGTCTTGATATGCTCCACTGGGCGTAGCCACGTGTGAGTGTTCCTTTGTTAATCAGCTCAGATCCGGCCATACACATTCATCACAAATAGGCTTATGTGTATGGTGCTGATGGGCATGCATTTAATCTCTATTCAGCCTTCCGTTGGAATCAAGGAAAGTTGCGACGTGTAACTATCCTTTTGGTGCACAGATTCATTGTCTAGAGGAAGATGAGCGTCAAAAGCTGCCAAATCGTGCTTCTGTCCACCATCCATTGAACACACAATTTCGGTAGTTTCATGGCCGTATCCGACGGACCAAACACTGATCATCAAACTTCAAAGTATCCGAGCAGTGCTCACAGACAGCTGGAGAATCGAATACAGCACTGTATACGTTGAGGAGAACATTCGCATCGAAAAGATTGGAGGTGTTGTTACCCATTTGCGAGGCTATGTGAAGCCATATCTGGAACAATGTGTGCAGGTCTGAAGCTCACACGCGGCAAAGAACAGAAAAGTACCTCAGATAGTTCACAGGAGTTCTGCCAGGCTGCTGAGGGAAATGAGGGATTATTCGTACGAGGTCAGACTAAACAACTTGATTTTTCAGTTGCGCGACAGAGGGTTGAAGGGGATTCGAAACACTTGAGAAAATAACCGCAACTGAGACCGAATCCCTGTTCGGTCTGCACACAAATTCGCACCTCATATGCCGCAGTCTAAAGCTTGAGAAGGAGAGTTGCTGCATTGACTATGGCTAACTTTTTCGTATGTTGAGTCACCAAATGCTGGAACATGCTTCCACAGAGCGGAGTATCGTTTGATAATGTGACAGAGTTAAAGAAAATTTGGAGATTGGTGGCCATTTTTCTTTTCGGAACTGTTGTCAGAGTTTTCTTTGGGTGAGTTTCCGTTGTAATTTCCTCCCCAAAGTTTTAAGTTAGTCAACTTCTAATTCTACTGTTCACTATTACTATGAACTCTTTTTTAGTTTTATCCACTGTTCTCTTGGCACAGCTAATCTCGACATCTGAAAGCAAAGGTTCCATGAATAAAAACTTTATTGGTCTTGTGCTTACATCTTGTTGCACGTAATCTCATTTAGAGGATAAAATATGTGAATCGGTGGTGGCTGTGAATTTGCTGTGTTCGGATGGCACTGACAGCTTGAACTCTTCAGCTTTCGTCTGGTAGTCTTTACGATTATTTATGGAAGCGAGGAATCTTCTTCCCTTCACGTCTGAAAACTGGGCGCCCTCAGGAGCTCATCGGTGCAGAAAACTGTGCAATTTTTGGCTCTAACCGCTTCGTCCTGAAACAGTGTATTGAGCTGGAACTCAGACAGAATCCGCTGTGAAACACATTCCGGAAAATTATGGCTTTCCTAGGGTTTGCGCTTCGACGTATTCCCGGAGAGAAAACTGTTATTCTAGCACGAATCCGTGTTCTTCAAATATTTAATAATACATACAGGTATAAAATGTTGGAACACAATATATACAGTACTATAATACAGAGTATACATGCGGTACATACATATCGTGCACATATACACATTTATTTTATATAACTCACATTATATATATATAGTATTTACATGTATTATACGAACTCTTTATGGAATATTCACATTGCTATATTATTATGTTTACACATGTGGATATGTCCTATATGCACAGATATTTTGAACATTATTTTACTATTTTATATAAATTATTATGTTCGAAGTATTTTTCCATTAGATACACACCCAGCAAACAAACCGGAGTCGGCCCGGAGTCGGCCCGACGCTGGCCACGAGTCGGGCCGGAGTTGGCCTGCACCACATGCCGGAGTCGGTACGACTCCGGCCTGGCCAGATAGGCAGTCGGCCAAAAATTTTGCGAGCTCCCCTTTTCCAGATAACACTACGTAAAAAGAAACCGGCAACGATTTTCCCGCTTGGCCAACCCGGCCTACGCCTACCAACCTAACGACTGGAACCCCTGTATATAACGCGCCCAGGTTACCGTATCATAAACGTTGTAATTTAGCGGACCAAACGTTCTCATTCTCCGCGCAGACCGCGCCAAATGGAGAACACGCGTCGGTCGCCGCTGCATCGCAACAAGAGCAAGAACAACAGTGTAGGAAACATATAAATATATTTTGTACATGATAGCTAACGCTTTTTGGTTCTCACTCGTCCAGGTCCACG
>QNGE01000830.1:58783-85037 GCA_008508345.1 Paragonimus westermani
GAGCACTAGGTACGACAGCTGAACCACTTGCAGTAGGTTCGTTAGACATTTCTGCAGTAAAACATTGATAAGATATGCAATGTCTAACCTGTAGGCTGCACTAAGGTCGTCGGTCCCATGCTGTCTTCTTTAACCCAACACGATGCATACTTCTCATCCAGCGCGCGCACCTTATCCCTTTCACGTCTGATACGCCTGTTAATAGTCCATCTGCTGTAAGATCCTTTCACTGCGCTCATTTTAACGGTAACAACTAGTGAAAACAATCCCCGCAGTTTACGAGTTATGAGTGTGAGTAAACGATCGCTAATAAGCTTACTTTAAGCAAGCGGATAACATGCAATACCAATAACATCGTTTACAAGAATTTTAACAAAACTGAATGTGTCGTCACAACACAACTGCGCTCACCGTGCACTATATGAAAAAAAAATGAGAACGCGCGTCTTTCGAGGCTATCCATTAAAACAAACGTGCACAAAATGACGGTAGTCGAGATTTCAAACAATGATATGGTTACAACATGAGAATATGCTGGAGAATTTCTTAAAAATGCGTTTAACAATCTAAATTACCATGCCCATTATGACTCTTTATTCCATTCTCATCCGCTTACTGTGTGGCCGACTGCTGGCCAGATGTTGGCCAACACCTTGGAGTCGGCCATGTGTTTGCTGGGCACTATTACATATCTAAAAGACGAATATTCGCGCTGAAGTGCCTGGGCTTTCTTTGGAACAACCTTGTGGTCCAGTCCATGCGGCAGTCTCCATTACCCACATTCAGGACCAATGATTCATTCTGGCATATCTTAAGGCGGGATATTATACAAGTAACATGTACCCAATTCCACAATGAGATAGTGAAATCGCCGGTCTTAACCAAGTGACCTTGAATCTGATTCGTCACAATTTTCACCTCACCCCGCAGTTTGTACCTCTCCGCGGGCAGTAGTTTTTTTTGCTTCGTCACCAGCTGGTAATGGCTACCGGTTTATTACAAGACCGCATTCCCGGTGGCTTTTCTTTTGAAAATTGCTACAGGTAGAACGATTTCCTATAAGACATACTTTCTAGAAATCAGAGACTTGAAAAATCGGGGCTAGCAATACCCAAAGCGACGAAAACCGGCACTACCATTTGCGGCGTTGTTTTCAAAGTACTTTTACTGTCGTTGCTCATCACGCGGTTTTAGGATGGTGTTGTATTAGGTGCCGATACAAGAGCTACCTCAGGGAATATCGTCGCTGAGAAGAACTGTGAAAAAATACACTATATTTCGGACAATATCTAGTAACGCTCTCTTTTTTCGCATGTTTTCTCAGCTGTTGTGGTGCGGGAACCGCGGCTGACACAGGAATGACTACTAGAATGATATCGTCGAAAGTTGAGTTACATCGTTTGAATTCTGGTCGTCAACCTCGAGTAATACTCCCTCTTCGTTTACTGAAGGATTATTTATTTGGGTACAGGGTAAGAACGTTTTAGGTGTTGTCTTTTCTTCTAGGGTTACGTTGGAGCGGCTCTTATACTTGGGGGTGTTGACTACAGTGGACCACATCTGTACAGCGTTGCACCTCATGGATCGAGCGATAAACTGCCGTACGTTACAATGGGGAGTGGTAGCCTTGCTGCCATGTCCGTGCTTGAGTCACGCTTTCGGTTCGATATGGATGTAAGTTGTATACTCCTCAAGTCGTCCATATGTTTTTTTGGTTCATTTTATGTTTGAGCTCGTGACTACGGACTGTGGTCTAATAACTCAAAGTCGTGCATGTTTGACGCAGCTGCACTTACCCTCTCATCGCTTATTCTCTTACTGTCACACTTAGTCGAAATTGGCACAGTTTAGCCATTTTACACGCGATCACTAGGTTTCAGGTTGTGTTTACCTTCGGAGTGCTACGTAAGCATGATTTTATATTTAGTAATTGTGTCTGTCCACTAACGGCACGATAGTCGGCCTGAAATCCTGCTATCTCGGTTGCTTCTGTCTAGGTTTGTGCATCCTGCGGATTCAACTTGATCTAGTGTGTTACAGTGACTTGTACTACAGTAGCCGAAACCTTATACTGTGCACATCTCTTTAAAACACTCGACTGTTGAATTACACGACCAGCAACTGTGGAAGTCGATGAAGCCTTCTGTTTTCTGTGCTTCCTAAGCATGGTGTATTTAACAAGCTACATGAATTAGGGTCGCTGGCCGAAGCTTAGCGACACGGCTCAATGGCTTTTGTTCGGAGACTGCAGACCACATTGCGTTTATTACTGTGTGCGTAGAAGGTCCACATCGCGGGCTAGCATCGAAATGACACAGTGTACTTGAAGGTGTACCGTTAAGTACCTTACGCCCGAGTTTAAGGTGTGTAGCAGAAAAGTTTCTCAGTTTACCTTTAAACATTATATACTTTGTCGCCCTCTAGAAATCATTGACTGTCCCGTGAACAACCACCACGCAAATCGTGAGCCTCCTGAATCTGTTGTCTTTGAATCCGATTGTTGATACTCTTGCCCGTGGTAAATCGACGGTTCTGTCTACATATTTCTCCTTAACCTCACGAGTTGTCCAGCCGTATAATTGTCGGGTACACACTCGATTGTCCTGGTGTGGACACCTTCGAAAACCAAACCCAGCCTTCCTCCTCACGATCAGGTTTGCTCTTATCAGGACAGCTAATTTTTGGTGTTAATCACATGTTTTTGATGAGGATGATGAGATCTCTTGCACTCAACACCCAGAAACTTTGTCTTTGAATTATATTGTAATCTGCCAAGTGGTTCTAACGATTACCTCCCGTTTTCTTTGTTGGCATCCATTAAGCCGAACGCTGTAGGTTTCTTGTCTACCGGATATCGAGGAAACCGATGCCATAAAAACGGAGGTACGCATAGCTGTGTAATATAGGTGAACATGGCACTTTCTACAGCTGGTAGTATGTCCCTGTGTACGGCTAAACGACGGATAATGAGCTTACACGCATAAACAGTCTGGATCTATACGCACAACTTATTGTGATGCAAGAGCCGGTTTTTCTCGTATGCGAAGCAGTTAAGCATCGTGTATATTTCATGTCCCACACGAAATGGTCACATTAAGTGATAGACGTACCACGTCGATCACCGAGCCGGTACTCTGCTGGACGCTGAGACAGCTCTCTAACCCAAAGGAAGGTTTGCTAGTCGATTTTTAGGAGAATCCACCGAATTGATTCTCACCAAGTTATTGAACTGTCCCAGGCAAATGAATGGTTGTTCGACCTACTTATATACCCGAACGTCAAAGAAACAATGAAGAGGTCCACTTATCCCCCCACCCGATATTCTCTGGGAGCTAGTTTTTGAAACATGCTTGCTTACACGGATTATTCAACGTGCTGTGAATATCGTAGCCTCAGTAATGAATTGGAACGACTTGATCGCTTGTTCCACTCTAGTTGGAACTATCGAACTACTGGTCTGGGTGATTTTCTGTGCTCCATTAAGAGGTTAGTAAGAAAGGAACTGACGCTAGATTTTGTTCCTTAAATCCCAAATCAGTTAGTAAAGTTTCTGGTGCATTGTAACGAGTAGACTAAGTGTGAGCAACGCTCACACGCAAGTCCTAAACGGGTTGTAATTAGTCGCTCCTCTGCCGCCTTCAATTTAATGATGCTTCTCAGTACTGCGATTCCCGAAACAAACAAAAGAACAAACAGTTCTCCCAACTTGATCCCGGGTGTACCCATCATAACTACCTTTTACTTCACTTTTTACTTTATTTTTACAGTGTGCACTGTAGTAGTCAGGGCTCGTATTCTTTTCGACCTTACTACGGTTCCTCTACACGTTTTTTGGGCTACTTCCATCGTAGTGGGTCCCAGTGAAATGCACTAATTTTCATAGATATGGTCATTTGATGCGGAAGATGCATTAGGTTCTTGATATCCGATCACCATAGTTTGCTTTCGTTAAGTGAGCAGATTCCTCTGTGTGAATTTGAAGTCTGGCTTCTCGACCGTCAACAGATCTAGTGAAAGGGCATAATGTACGTCTCTTAGATCACGTCTCTCGTATACCAACAGAAAAAGTCCAAGTCCTAAGTGTGGACGGTGCGGTCAAATAAGGACGACTCACTTTACCCTGTTTACGAAATAATAACTCGTACGCGGGCTGACCCATTACCACATTGTGTTGTGGAAATGCCTATGTTATTAATCTGGATTATGGAACTAGTAACTTTATCCCGCCAATTTTTTCGGTGTTTGTTGGTCAGCGGAACCATTTCCGTAGAGTCGGTGAAACGCACAAATGCTGTGTAGGAACGAATTAGAGATGTAGATTAGATGAATAACCGTTACTTATAATGTCATATCGATGACGTTTACCGAACCGCCCTTAGCAACATCAGATTGTCGTTCATTCAAGGAGAGTGGTTATTCTACCAGTACACTTACTAAAAGGTCTTTCAATCCTTACGTGATAAATCGAAGTAACAGTGTGTCCGGTTTCATGCAGGCTGGGCAGTGCGAATCACCCCGTCCGTTTCTTGTCTAAATATACAAATCGAATTTTTCATGACTTTCTATTAAAACTTATCCTCTCACAATCACAGCAAATAATAGTTGCAATCGTGGAGCCGAAAGCTTATCCAAGAAATTCCTCTGGGATAACAAGTATATTTCCAACTTTGAGCATCACCCGTGGACATTTGGCTCGGGCTTCTATTTCTGACACGTTTGTACAGCGCCAAGTTGGTGGTAAAAAATACGTGCGAAAAGAACTTATGAACTGAATATAAATCCCTGCTGAAGAACCAATCTTGCTTGCTGTGGATGTCAGGGATCATCCGGACTGCACCCTTCTGGACGACCTGGCTCTTAGCCTTTCAATGTATTATTGTTTGACAACGCAGGTTCTGTCCACCAAGCATTCGCTTAACTGATTTGGCAACCCATGCAGTCATCAGTTAATGCATGTTTCCTATTTAATTATGCAGCAACAAGTTTACTTCCGTCAGTGTTCACTCGACAAACCACTTCACTGTTGAGGACAAGGTCCAACTACCAAATGCTCAGGGTACGCTTTGAGTATAGATTAAGGAGGCCTAGATGCTTCACCCTTCCTTACTCTAGTGCCCAGGTCTAGCTGTCACACAACGCCATGGTCTCGTTGGCGAGTAATTTAGTTTCCAATTATAAATGGTTGTTTTTCCAGATGTATTTTTTGAGGGTTCCGAAATCGGCGCTGGCCTTGTCCACATGAGCTCGCGGCGTGGAAACGTATCCGTTGTCAAGCTGCCATCCGAATATCGGAAATCAGACCGATCGACCACGGTGCCGCCGTCGATCCCTGGCGTGAATGTAGCACTTCCATCTGATGAGACCGAAGACTAGGGAGTGTCTTACCTATGTTTGTGTGCAATCGAAACTGCTGTAGCGTTCGTGAAAATCTTGTCTATTTGGTGCCTTTCATCATCGTATACAAATAACATACTGTCGTCCGCAAACAGCGTGCATGGTCTAATTGCGTAACATGCCTGCACCTTCGAAACGTTGGGTCGCTGACCGTACGGTATTGAACTTGAACATTATCTTGTAAGTTCTTAAGAGCAGCTGTCATTACTGCGGTCAGCTAACAAAGCTGCAAGCAAGACAGCTTTCTCATGTCAGCGGCCTTGTCGAACATGTTAAATCAATTTATATGGCTGCACCATATCATTGTTTTTCATACAAAATACTGAGCGGAGTTATAAACTTATTTGGAAAGCCCAACTTATCCAGTGCCGTCTGCATCCCTTCAGTGGACTCTGAGAATAGGGTGTACAGCGACTGGTTGTGCTCATGACAAGCGGCGAACCCCATGCCAACCGTACTGAAGCTGACTTGGAATCCACACCGTTGTTCAAGAACAGTGGCTTCCAAAAGACTGCCATTAAATCAGTTGACCAGCCTTCTTGCTAAAGCCTCCCCAACGCAGTTCAGCAGACTGATGCTCAAATAACTGCTTTGGTTTCTCTCCCAGGGTTTGTATATAAGTATACCTAGGACATCTTCAAGCTTTTGTGAGCTTTTTCGTTGTTCGCAGAGGAAACATACTAAGTAGAACAGTGCATGTTTTCACATGGGGGTTGCCACACTGTAAGCGTTTCTGTGACGGTCGTTCTGTTTTGGAGCGATGTAGTAGTTGCCGCATCCCCTCCAAATCCAGAGTAATATTAAAGAATTCATTAGCCGCCCACTGGAACACTTATTTCACAGACATCTGATCTATTTAGACCGACCGGTTCCAAGCACTGAAGTCCGCGCCAAATTCTCATGAGGTCCTTCGGTTACGTGCACGGCTCGCCGAAGTTTTTGTCTGCTGGTGCTTTTGTAGATGACCTAAACACTGAGAATCGTTTTAAGCAAATGGTGGGTGTTTGTGTTGTTTTTGTAGGCCTCCATCAGCCTGCCTTATTTTTTTCTTCTAATCTTGTGCTTCTTCAAAGCCCAACGATGAGTTGAAAAGCTCCGTGGATTTCTGCTCTCTTTCCAGTGCTTGCGTCAGTCATCTGAACGACAAAAACGTTAATCCTCCGATTTATCAGGTTGGGGTAGTGGCATCACAGTCATCCGGACGATTCTACCGCTGAATGCCGTCTTTGTCGTAATTTGTTCCTTTGTGTGCTGCTTCATATCCTCAAGGTTGACGAATGCGGGGACGCCATTAAGGCAATAGGATTGTGCACATTAGAAGGTCGTCTTTGCCATTGAATCCTCCAATTCCCAAGGTGGATGATATTTTTGGCCCTGAAAAGTCTGTTCCGCACATCATTTAGCCCCACGCTCCTCATAACTGTCACTTTATATTATAACGTAAGCAGACATGTTACTGACCACCTTGTGAATGCGTCCGACTGATAATGTTACTTTCATTGGACATGAACAAGGTGTCCGCGATAGACGAGTTCCGAATGGTACACAAACGGAGCAAGCAGCCACCGTTTTCATTTATTGCATCAGTACGGTGGGATCTGTTGACGTCATTCAAACTGGATTTACGCTCAGCTCCCCTTACTATCGCCCGGACGATACTGTCACTTTGTAAACGGCGCCAAGCGGATTGTAGTGGGCAGCTGATTATTGGGCTGATTTTTTTAAATCGGTGTGACACAACTACACTATTGGCGCTAAAAAAAGTAACAGTCATCTCGATTAAGTTATAGACACATACAAGTGCTTCGACACTTGCTATCATGATCAGTGCGGTGTCTCTGTGAGGGAAATATCTTGCCTCGTTGTTTGCTGGATAACCGATCCATTAGGAGATATGATCGGCGCATGCTTCCCGGATCTTACATTGGTCCGTAAGTCGTGTGTTATTCGAATCCGTGGCATCCACCCCGCAGTGCATCCGTCATCAGTGTTATGCTGTTTCTGCTGCACGGTGATGTCTCAGTTCAGCAACGTATATGTCTGCCATGGAACTTATTTTGAAAGGGTTAAAGATATCAGTTACATTTTTTTTACCTACTGCCTCTACCGGGTCCCGCAATTAGGGCAACCCAGACTATTGTGCGCAGCAATCTCATTTGCTTCATTTGATCTTACTTCCCGCACTTCTTTCGATTTGGGTTTCTACCATGGCGCCCAGACGAAGACAGCACAAAGTTCGGGGTCCTTAATGAAAGCCTCTAACAAAAGGCTTGCACCACAGATTAACAGGTAGACAGCAGTATGCTCCATTAAGTGACGCTTTTCTCTGATAAGGAAACAACCCCGCTTCACCCCCAGCCCTTGGAATATCGGAGGACTCCTGTTCATGGACATCACTCTTCTGGCTTGCTTACCATGTCTGACTGTCGATGTGCCTATCGCACCGTCAGTCTTAGCCAAGCAGGTCATCAACTTTAAGTTGCGTTGCTGTTGGAACTCGCTTTCTATGATGAATCCGTTGCAAGTTCGAATATTTAAGTGATTTACACTTAACTCAGAGGCCTTAATCGCGGAGTTGTCGGAACAGTTACCGCGTTTCATCTAAAAGTTACCAGACAAGTTGATCATTACCTTAAGACGAATGTGGCTGAGCATTTAAGTATGCTTATTCGGTCAGTGACAGCGATCCCGATTGCCTCACAAGGTCGAAGATGAGTGTGCTTCTCGGCCCTGGTATGAATGTGTACCCTTGACAGACCTCGATAAAAACTCTATTGAAGTCCAGTACCTCTTCGGTAAAGGTACTCTGTAAGAGCAGGTCACTTTCCGTAAAAGTTAGTAGATATTTTTCGTCATTGTGGAGATGACTACAAAATACTGGCCACCCGGCGTGTTCTGCATCTCTAGCTAATCCGGGGCGAGAGCAAGTGAAGGTTTGATGGCCCTTTGCGACAGACTGCTCACGGTCACCTAATCAAAGTGTTTGCACCACATTTCCATGACACCCTTTGGCTAGGTGCACGAACAGTCGATGTTCACGTCTACCAGTACTTTTGGTAGATTGTATGGATGGACCGAAGATCGCCTTAAACGAATCGTAGAACTCTGTGTTGCCGACGATCTTGTAAGCCCTGCATCCGCTCACCCTGCTTCCTCCACCAGTTTTCCTTGATTCCGTGAACACGCCCGGCCAGTTGATAGCGGATACTCCGGAACATGGCGTTTATCGCTTCATTGCCTGGGCCCAGTGTGGATGTGAAAAACGCGGCATTATTCTGTCGTAACAAATTAGAGATAACCATGTTGTTGCCGCCGAACCAGTCCGGGCGTTTCTTGTGCTCCACACTGATCGCCTCCGCGGCTGCTGTCGTGATCCGTTCTTTGAGTTGCTACCACCTACCCTCGGGAGCCCACAGAGAGTGAATCACGAACAGCGCATGAAACCGGGTGGGTCATCGCCCAACGAGCGAGAAATGATACGAAAATTCACCACAGAAAACATCATCTAATCGGGAAGTGCTGGACAGGAGTGCAGGAACTTTTAAGTAAAAACCGTGCCGCATGGTGGTCTGAAATACTTGTTCATAAACGTGAGCGCTCCGAGAACGTGCGAATTAGACGGTAGAGATCCCGCTCTATTGAACGACTTTTCGCCACGTTGTTGCCACTATCTGGACCCGGCGCAGTGAACTGCTGCGAACAAGCGCATTTGTCGATGGGGACTTAAAAAGTTAACTAACAGAATTTGAGGCACTTACGGCGTGTAGCGGACTGAACAACAATGCACACTTTTTTCATAGCTACTGGGGCTGCTACCTTGAGGAGCGAGGGCTTTCGTACCCTACATAAGTAGACAAAAAACGTAATCTCGTACTGAGAATCGCGGGCGGTACTAATCCAAGAGTTTACCAAAGAACAAGGTAGACAGCGGACACTCGACTTTTTATACTGACGGGTTTTACAACTCACAAGACCCCCTGTCTGTTGTTAACACTTTGTACAGCAGTTGACGTTGGGTATGCCAGTAACAGGCCAGAAAACGAGGGCGAGGTTGGTAAGACGGCGGCTCATCCGTAGCTTGCCACCGAAACTACATCACAAGATGCACATAGTTAAATCTTGTGAGGTCGCAGATATCAGCTGGCTGTTCGGACTTGCACAGCGACAACCCCTGCGGACTGAATTCAGAAGACTAGAAGTCAGTGATTTCGAGAAAAAATTGAGCAGCTGACAAAATCTAGGAAGTTTGAGGGTGAACATGGAATCAAAAATATCACAAAGCAGGTTACGGACGTAAACAAATACACCAAAATTGTTCCTTCGTGCGTAACGTAATAGTTCATTTCCCTACCATTGTCTTTTTCTTCGTTACCGGACTGTCAGGGGCGTTCCCCAATTAGAAGTGCTGATCAGGAGAGAGTGGAAGATCGCAGCATCAGATAAAGGACTGGGGCATCAATTACCAGCGGACTAGATGGCTTGACCGTTAAGCTAGGTAGTTGGGACTTAACGATGATGGGAGAGCCAACGTCACAGATGCTAGGGTCTGCCACTTTTGAAATTCGGATAGATCGTGCAGCTTACGCCGCATAATACTGGCACGTGACGAAAAATGGGATAACAGGGGCTGCGTAGGCTAATGGCAAACATTGGTATGGAGAAGAGTGAGTTGCATGCCAGTAACGATACTGAGACGATAAAGAAGCGCTGCTGGGTGAACAGGATGGTTGCAAAATCCCGACTAGAATGCTCGTTTTAGGCCATCACTGATTGAATAACTGATGCGGAGTTGGAGGAGTCCTTTCTCAACCATGGAAAACAATCAAGCACTGACAGAGACAAGAACTTAGTTCTCCACGAAGAAGGCATGTCTACTCACTGTGAAAATGTAAGGGGAATGTTGAACTTATCAGATGGCGATCGCCCCCCGTGATGAGACGGGCCACAACTCTCTTATCTAGCTGAAGACGACGAGTTACTTACTAGGACGATTGGCGTCCTAGGCCCTCTGACTGCAAGAATTCAAACATGCTAATAGAAACAACGAGGTACTAAACGCGTAGAGTGGCCCTCACCTATTCTTAGTGAATTGATGGGAGAGGATTGTATAGCTTCAGCGCTAGGACATGATGCCCGGTCCACCTGATTGCAACAGTGTAAAAAGTAAATCCAGCCAATAGATTTCACGTTACTGGGTAAAGCTTCAGATCTAAAGCGTACTCTACTGATCTCATTACATGAGTACGAACGGTTGTCCTGACACACTACTGCTTGTGCTGTAGAAAGGATTTTGTAGGATGACAGAACGGGGTCTGCATATTGGCTGGGGGTATGTGAACTTCTTTGATCCACACCTGTATGTGGCCTTCATCCGAAGAAGACCGTGGCTACCTGTTGATGGTCTGGGAACAGAAAGTTACTGATTGCTTTCTTCAGCGAGATGGAATAGTTACGTTTAGTGGAGTTTAAATTGTGGTCCATTTTCCTTTAGGAATCGGTGACTTACTTTTCACTTTGGTCAGCCACTCACAGTGTTCAGTACATGGTGGACAGCTGTCTGCAAATCTGGCAGTTTGTCGACGGGACTAAATACGTCTGTTTACAGGTGCACGTCGACATTGGAGCACTAAATCCAACAGCATCACTGTTCCTCAGAACACGTTTTACATGAAATTGAATAGCATCGTGATGGTAAATTAAGCCTGTTTTTCTATTTAACCTTGAGCGATCCCAGGGTGTTTTTATGGTCACATGATGCGTTGGTCACAAGGCAGCAACCAGCGACGCCTCAGCCGTAAAAACCTAGTTTGCTGAATCATTATAGTGAATTGCATCCTGTTTTTTACCTGCATGTTTGCTACCAAGACGTCTGCTTGCTTCTCAACTGACAAGCCCTTCTGACATTTACTGTGAGGCCTATGTACTCTGGGAGCTATGATGGTGAACATATTTCCGACAATTTTTCATCATCATCTGCCTGTAAGATAGGTAATCAACGTAATGTGACCGGTAATTTTTGGCTGAGTGAACCAAGACCAGTTGTGAACGGTCGGTATCTTTTGTGCTTAACCCTATTCTTCTGTTATCTTTTCATGTCAAATTTCAGCGTACAGAAGCGATGCAGTTAGTCCGTGATGCAATAGCGGCTGGTATATTCAATGATTTGGGCTCTGGCAGCTTTGTTGATTTATGTGTCATTACGAAGGAGGGTGCGCAATACCTTCGACCTTATGATGTCGCGAACAAAAAAGGACAGAGGTGATTGATTGCTCTTAAAATTATTATCTGACGGACTTATATACTCATTTTGTTTGTTTTCGTACTTAGACTGTGATTACGAAGTGTTGGTTCAATCTGTCGCTGGCTGAGTATTTTTAGCCGAAGTACAGAAAATGCAGTACTGTCGCTCTATACCTTTTCTAGTTTACCTTTAATACGTCCCAAAGGGGTCAGCTGGGTTTGAACATGGAGCAAATGCGCACGGCTAATGCGCACATGATTAGGCTGAAGAATACAAGGATCGGGTGGCTCTTACAAAATGAGCGGATGCGATCCCGCCAGGTGCAGCTCGGTTGTTTGTTTGCAAGGTGTAGTCTCCTTGATGTTGACTTTGAATATAGACAGTTATTTTCAGTAGTTAGATCCCTTCCCGTCCCATTTTTTTCTTCTCTCACATATAGGGTTTGCTTTTTCTTCATAGTTGTGTGGCAGTTAAGCATTACTGTGAACCACTGATGTATTGCTATGATGATAATGAGGTGCAGACAGTACAGAAAGTTAGCTTACCTGGACCTGGGGCATCTCAAACTGGAAAAAGTATCGATTTGCCACAATTGTGAACACGTACTTACATCACGATTCAAATCGCCTACACAATCTATCCAGTCCGTTTTTATCAATTAACACCTTTCTATCGAATTAGACACGCAAACCGCTGGATAATTTTGCTGTCTATCTGATCACCCGACGCGTGCTCGGGTGTACCCACAACAGTTTTACTGAAATGGTTGTGCCGCACGTTCTCAAACGGTACACGTTTACATCACTATTATTTCCCAGCATAAGCGCGAATTTCCTGTTCGTATTCGTACTGCGTGCGGAATTTCGGACAACTGATTCCGTTGTTAGAAGAGCAATGAGCAAATGCTCAACGTGAACAGGCGCGTGGAGACTGAGCGATGTAGTGATATATCTGGTGTCGTTTTTGTATCAGAGCCCTAAAATGCGGAACAGAATACGCCTGTCGAAATTTAGGGGTAAACGAATCGTGGATTATCTGAACACATGCGTATACGATCTGCTACCTTGTTGACTGACGGGTGATTTGGTACGTGGGTTGCAGTAGTTACACGTTGGTGAATTTTCTTAACCCCACAACACAGCCTTGAGTTATCTTTCTTGAACAGTCCCGAGGACCACAGAACTGATTTTGCCTCGTTCATTGATGAAGTCCGAGACATCTTAGCACCTAGAACCAGAAAACATCACAAAGCCCACTAATGGTTTGCAAAGAAAAGCTGATTGAACGATCTTCGCCAGATGGTCCTACTCAGCGTAAATATACTGGGATGAAGAGCCTACCCTTTCAAAGCCCAATTATCTAATCACTGCCTTTGTTCAACGTTGCTTTGAATGTGATACCTTATTAGGGAAAGTCACGCGTGATGCGTAAGATCCCTTGAGAATTAGGTCAAGGGATCATTAGTACTATTCAGTGTCCACTTTTCATATTTGGTTGTGACAACCATCGTACAAATTTCCAAATCCGTTATGTATCTCAGGCTTCTACCTTTAGTGACCATTCCTGATGAAAGTACGGTGCGAATGTTGCCTAAAAATTACCGTTAATTGTACTTGCGTTTCTCCTGAATTACTTGGTGACACTATAAAGCGTCTACCATTGCAGTGGCAAAGCCCATGAACCAGTGGACGATTGATCTTCTATTGTGTTTTGTACTTCGAAACTGGTATAATGAACTGAAATTCGTCTTAAGCAATTACGGAGTTATAGCGAAATCTGGCATGACATGGATCGTGCTGCATAGCCCCAGTGGTTTCATTTTTCAAACAGGGTCTTATCGTTCCTTTGCTGTGCTTAGCTTTTGCGTCATTCATCTTATTTGATGTGTACTCTCAGTTACCTATGTGGTTGATCACTACCTTTACAGTTGGTGTAATGCGTCACAAATTTGTTAACGTACTTCCGTCTACGTCTTGTGGCGTTTTACGCAGTATCCACCAGAGGCGTACCCCATAGCAACCCTTCGAGCCCCTGCACGTGCTTCCGTTAACGGAACTTCAATCCTTTCCTATTTCGTGCGTTGACGGCAACGAATGGTCCGGTGGAACAGCTATTCAGTGGCCGGTCACACGACACTGCCGACTGTGTAGTTGTTTAATATTTCATGTAAGCGTCGCCCGCGAGATGAATAACCGCACATGTGGAATCAGCAAAGCAAGTTTGCAGGAGTCCATCCATCACTAACTGCGTTGAAAGTACTCGTCGAATTGTCGTTTATTCCCCTTCGATTTTCGTGTTTTTTTAAGAGCGTGCTCTTCCGAACGGTATCAAATGGACTTACGGGCCAAAACTGTGTTTATATCTTGGTTTCAGAGCCGCAAGATATAACGCGCCTGCTGGTTCCACTGCAATTCTGTCAAGAACCGTACAGAAGGTAGAATTTGACGTAGTCACCACCCGCGTCATCCGTGACATGCCAGACCCAAAAGAAGAAGCGATGGACGTTGCATAATCTTTCATTTGCAACATTATCACTGATTATCTATTGCGAATAAAACCCGCTGTGAACACTTTCAAAATCACTTGTACGCGTTAACTTATGATTCTGTTGTGCGCACGTTTTCTTCGTAATCTCCGGCGGGCCCAACTGAATTTTAAGGACATAGTGAGTAACCTAAGATGTTTAGGACCACATGAGTTGCCCGATCCTGGCCTGTAAAATTGTGCTTATTCGCATTTTCCAAAACAACTCATGTTGTCGTGAACCACATCCTTCAAACGATCCGTCTTACAGATCACCAGCCATTAACAATCTCTACGCTAAAACCAGTTTTTTGCTGTATCGGATACTGTTTACGCCAGAAGCTGTTTGTCGTTATTACGCCTCGAAAACCAAATTTGAACTGTCTTTTTAATGTCGTTTCATTGGCTTCTCTTCGCTCCGCTGATATCGCATACTAGAGACCATGAGCTTACTAGCGATAGGGTGTGGCTCACCGGAAAATCTCGTGTACATCACTGTACCCAAAGAACTAAAGTCATTGGTGTTTGTTCATTCGTAAGTGCATCCTCGACTAACTCGCTTGACGTAAGCGGAGTCGGTTCAGTGGTGACGGGGTGCACTGTTACGCATGCAGACACCGGTTGATTGGATAGAAAGTTTAGCAAAACCACGAGTGTTAGCAAGTTTTATACGCGCGCACACTTGATTGAAACGAAAACGATAATAGATACGCTAAGATAATTCACAATGTCGGTGTTGCGCATATCACAGAAAACGAAGTGGTCGCACTTAACAAACTGTTCAGTGAGTGGACTTGAAGAACATCGCCAATGCGATATCAATGTGCATGTCCTATGGAGAGCAACAATGGTATAACGGAGCCAAAGCACAGTAATGACAGATCCACTAAACCCAATCTGGTAGATTCTGAATCAGAAGGTGAGGGTTTGTTGGGACCAACACTGTCTGTTGTTCCTGTCGGATTGGTGTAAACGATGATGGGGTCGGTGGAGCCCAGAGTGTACAGCGTGTAATCGCCGGTTTCGGATTGGGTTGGGTCCGCAGAGGTATGCAAACCCTCGGGCGCACATACCGAATGGGTTTGAATCAGTTCAGGTAGAATGTGCGAGGCAGCAACGTACAGAAAGGTTCCACCGGACAATAGCAGAGCGAAGCCGGTCTTCGCTATCGAGCTATCGGTCACCTGGTATGAAGAAGATAAACAAGACTGATCGAAATACACTTGATATACGGCGAGATCACAATAGTACACGATACGATGCAATCTGAAAGACGTCTGTGCAGTGGCTTGATGTGATTTAATGCGGTCAGTGGCCGAAAAAAGTTTGTGCGCCATAAGGACATCGAGATGTCCAGGGGCTTACACACTCCTGTTGCAGCAATAAAACTGCGTTATGGTAAGGTAGCGTGCTCTCTCACAGAACTGATGTGAACACTTAGGACAGTTGGTTTTCACCGGTGAATTGTCGGTCCCTGGCAACCTACTTCCCAAGTAAGTTTTTCTCTGCAGCTGACTTGATATTGGACGGGTTAGCATCCGTTGGAGTAAAACTTGCTGCCTCATATAACCGCGAATCAGTGGCAAATGCGTTTCTTGGGGAGCACTGTGATTACGTCCTTCCCACTGATTTGCTAATTGGCGAATGTACTGGAAATGTGTGGCTGATATTCTGTTTCACCAAGTGTATCACAGTGATCGCATACCAGATGGAAGACGAATCAAGCCTTCAGCTCAAAAAGATAATCGTATGTAACATTTCATGTCCAGTTGGTTGGTTCCGGACCCTAGATCAGCCGAGCGCGTGTTGCTACGTCGTGAGACGCTCTCAACATTACATTCACATCGTGGACACTTACGATGAGCATCCTCCTGTACAGAGTTGTCCTTTGTGAGGTGCGCGAGTTGACGTTATCTGTAAACAATCCAGCATAACCGCACTTTACATTGCCTAGGTTGAACGTGTATCTGGTTCTTATAATCGACTGATCCATCGCTTACTATGTGGGCGCGCACTTACAAGGACCGACGGAAGCGTGGTAGTGGTGCACGCGTGTCAGCCGTTTTGACACAAAGGCGTAGTTGGTTAAGCGATGGCCAGTCTAGGTCATCGGATCAAGAACAGAAAGGCTAATACGGCTGGTTGCCACTTATTTTGAATGCGTCAGAAGCACATGCGAGGTCGGTTGGAGTTTCAGCGGCACCATGCATCTAAAATCGCACGTTCAACATCACGGTATCTACACCTTACAAATATATAACGGAGTTGCGAGCAAGAGAGCCTCCTTATAGGTACCGCTGCCTGGCTTCGTTAGTTCACAGGCTGGCCAAACAGCGACGAAGCTCACATCAGCGAGTCCCTTTAGTCGTTATATCCCAATGCTTCCAGGCAGGGTTCAGACGGATCACGAAGACGAACACAACCATTCATTTCTAATTTGCGGGTGGCTGTTTATCCTAGGCCAAATAATCGACTAGAAACTTGGGAGCTCTATGTAGTATGGTGAGGGTATGCGAGGAATGTGTTTGGTGTATCAGCATCCTGCAGGCATGGCACACAAGTAAATCATGTATCTTTTTGTAGTTTAGAGGTATACAATGAAGCCACACTGGTAAAAAGCCGCCTTCTAACGTTCTGATTGCCTAATCGTTGGTATCGTCAGGTGCACGCGATTGGACGTGTGTATGGATGATCAGCCTGCAGTAATTTCTTATACGTTCAACGTTTCGCAGGCGCAAAGTGGGGCCACTGTAGCCGTACTGTAGGCATACGAGCGTTATCCTTAAATCTAGATTGGAGAGAATGCAACAGATTTTGTAATACCGCCCAAGCCTTGTTTCTGATTTTACTCCTGTGGTCAGCAGTTTTTCCAACCGCGTTATATATATATATATATGTAGGATGCTACAATATGTATATATATATATATATATTGGATGCTACAATACATATATATATATATAGTAGCATGATTGGTGTTGATGAGTTACATCAATTTTAACCTCGTGAAACACCTCCATAAAAAAGAACAGTCCAGTTACTCCTGCTCCTGGAATGTCCATCCAGACCTTTGGGGTGCAGCGACGCAACGGAATTCAGCAAAATCTCGTACATAAATGTTTTTGACGACACTGTTGGGGCGCAATATCAAAAGACGTGATCCAGTGGATACAACATTTCGACAAATAAAAAGTCTTATGCTCAAGCTGTTCGCAGTAAACATTAGTTGAAATGCAACCAAATCTGATCACTCAAACCGCCTAACTATGGTCTTTCGTTTACACTATCCAAAAAGTTTCTAGTTGGTGCGCGTTGTTCAACCATACCCCTTACAGTCGAGCTTTACGACAGGGCCGAAGGAATTACTTTACAAAGATACTGTGAACATTCTCTAGCCGACCACCGAATTCTTCAGGCCACTATCACCACTGTGAAATACGCACTGGTCGTCACAAACGGCACACAGAATAATGCCAGTTGTGATAAATTTTGAAGACAATTCTCGTACGAATATCCACCTAACCGACCGCGTACCCAAACGCCTGGTACTGAGTCTTAGAGATGCTCTGCCTTCGCCTTTATCAGATTCGAAATCAACGGCAATCAGTTCTGTTCGATTTTCTACGTTTAGTTCCTCTACAACTTGATTGACATACTTCCACTGATTAGACAGTACTGTCTCCATCATAGTCGTGAGAATGATTTCAGTCACTGGGCATGACCGTCAAAACTGGTTGGTTGACTGGCTGAACCTCGCTGGAAAAGATACTTTTAAAAACATGGTTAATATTTAAATTACAACAGCTGGTGCAAATACTTGTGGACCGATTTGAACTTGCACAACACTACTATACCTCCAATGAGCCGTATGTATCCGTCCGCGCAGTGACCTAGAAACCAGCTGCTTTTGTAATGAGCAAGCTGTTTCGGGTGGGACGAGGTCTGCATATATACATTTAATTCCCCGGAATCCCTCGCTCCAGTGAAGCATATCCAGCAACTGTTAGTTGATATTTGCGGGAGCCTACGCCGTTTCTGTTGAGTGGGCTTCACATCCAAGCATCATAGAAGGCTGAATAAAAAAAATAAACGGGTCCGTGAATTTGCCCTGAGAAATACGGAATTTGGTTGCCTATACAGACACTGAGTTGGAGCACCTTCAGTGGATGAAATTGCGTAAATTCCTCTCTGGAAATTGCCAATAAGTTTTGCAGTGTTCCTGTCGTTACAGGTACCTACTTCTCCGTAATAATGAGAGCCGTTCGATCAATTCGTTCTCTGAGATTAAGGTCAGGCGATCGGGGCATTGTAGTAAATAATCGACGGGAAATGCCTTGAACGCTCGTACATTCACACTAGTGGACCGGGGTGTAACCCTCTCGAGACATTACATTATTAAGACCGGACAATAGTGGATATAAATGTGTCCATAGTAAGGACTTATAGTTTGGAGCACCCACAGTGTGACAAATAGAATCGAAAGCATCCGGTGCATGGATCGGATCGCCATCACCTTGCATTAACGGAATGCTCATTTGGACCTCTTAACATGCTGTTTTATCCTAATTCTTGCGGAAAAAGCTTGATTTAACAGCTAACTTAGTTCTGCTCTTTAGTGATCAACATCCCGAGCTCTAGTGAATCCGAGTGAATGGTTGATCGTATGAAGGTTAAATGCACGGTCGTGTGAAAATATTGACTAGATGATCGACCAGTGTCCAGCAAATGTTCTGTTAGTGATCGGCACCGAGAGACAAACAACGACAGCACAGTGTCTGTCACACAGCGAGTGGATATTCAGACAGCGCACGCAAGCGAAATGCAAGACTTAGGATGAAGTCAATGTAATGTACACATGTACAATTCGTATCAACGATGGCCACAAGTTTGAGGTCAGACAGGACGTCAGCAAAGCACGGGTGTAACTAATAAAATAAAAAGGCAAATAAGGCAAAACCACAAGATAGAACAATGTATAAAACCACGGAGGGAAGCGTTCCATTTGTTTTATACCGCACACAGTATAAACAATTCCAACTGTTTGCTTCATTTATACCGGTGACTAACGGAGACCGCCAAAATAAACATCTTATCAGTAATAGTAATGACTGAGACTTTAGGACATATCTTTCAGTGTCTCTGGTCAGTAGACTAGCATCTTTTGCTCCTCTACGAAAGAGTGAACGGATTCCAAACCAGATAAATTACAGCCTCTATCTCGGAAAGTGGTTGCTATGGGGACTTCTGACAGACAGCAGTTAAGTGTTCGTCATTTTCTCAGCCGCTTATGTAAGTCCGTCTGAAAATCATATTGTAACCTGGTTACTTTAGATAGTATATTCAGATTATTTCCCAAAATTAGCAATCAAAGCCAAGTAGAGATTGCTTTGGCGACGTTGACCGATGCGTGCACCTCGTTGTCCTTCTGCTTTTCGACGTGTTTCTCTACTCTTTCCGTATGGTCACCGCTGCGTTATCCAACATTATAATATGAAAGGAAGCTTAAGAAAGTATATCACCATCTCTGAGTTTCATCGGATGTTTTCTAGTCTGAGTGCTTGCACTGTCACCATTACTTACTTGAACGATTTTATCCAGTTTACGCCGGATCTGGTGATAAATACTGAAACATCGTCCTATATCAACACCAGTCATTAGACTGCTTCATACGTGTGCACATGAAGTCATCGTGCAGTTTTGTATGGTCACACACTGAATTACTTCACTGACTTAAGCCATCGAACCCACCATAAAAAGCACACGTGGAAGCAAACTCCTCCTCTGTATCAGCTTAACAGACAGGATCCCTCATGAGCATAAAGATGGAACAAATGACGTTAGATACGAGACAATGAAACAGGATTTGATTGACTTGGACTATGTGTACGGGGTCGCTGCCTCGAGGAATTATTACTTGTCAGCAAGTGGCGTCGTGTCATTGACCCCTCAGCCAAGAGAAGCGTACCCTCTTTGTAATCCGTGAATTTGAATTCTTAAGTATAACACAAAAGTTAGTGGATCGCTATTTTTGAAGCTTATTTCCGTTAATGACGTTATCAACTTCTCATCGTTTGCGCTGTATACTAGAACCATTCCTGCTTCGATCCTAGTAACGCTTTTCTGCCTCACTAAGAGAATCCGTCTTAGAAGAGAAAGTAAATGGTGCACTTCAACCCGAGCTGAAAATGTTTTTCCTCTGGTATCATTCTACTCTAGACTGCAAACGATTAGGTCAACCCTTCGCAGAAGCCATTGAAGGAACTGTACCCTCTCCTGGAGCACGCGATTTGATAGTGCTTTCTTTAAGAGGTTTTAAAATCCAACAATTACCGATTGAAAATTTAGCGTACTTTTGTTTGTGAGATAACTCAGCGGCCTCTGCTTTTAGTGAACCACCAAACGTTGCTTCACGGTTACGAACCGACCATATAACTAACGTTTGGGTCCCCACAAACGTTCTTTTGGCTTCAGAACTCGTCACATTCCTCATATGACAGGTTATCAAATCGGGGGCACGATTATCTCAACATTCGGTGGAATATCTCAAAGCCCACAGCTAGTGGATTGCGAATATAACGGGCAACCAGATGACACATCGTTCAACGAAATCGGATCAACGGACGAGAAATGGCAAGCACAAAGAGTCAAGACAGAAAGCGTCAGCAATACACGCACACCAGGCAGAAGTACACAGGACAGCTGAGTGAAAACCGCCGCTGTGTTTTAGACCGGAATTCCGGTTCACAAACGCGAGCGCGCGCAGGGCATGGGAAGGTGCATGTTGGATAATAAAGACCCTGCTTCATTGAACGACTTTTTACTACACCTGGAGTTTTCACCTGTAAGCAAAAATGTTCAAAAACTGGGTTTTGTTGATCACCATGCAATCGGATGTCGTCCTTCATAACCGTCCGTGTGTGATGATATGAATGACTTTCAACCGCATGTTGAACGCGAAATATCCCCTCTTGTACCCGAACATCGTCTCCCAGCATTACACGGAAGAATGACAAACAAGGAAGCTGTTAGCTTATGGTAAAAACGAAGCAGCCACAGAGGGAGTACTTTACCCAGCGGTTCAAAATGTCCAAGATGAAGAGGTCCATGATCATTCTCGTTGGAAGGGCCCACTAATGATGGAAGCTACTTAGAGGAGGGTTACACATACAAGTGTTGAAGTTGACATGAATTTACAACACTGTTTGGTCGGTAGCGGGGCCGTTATTTCGTTGACTGGTTGTAGCAAACTAATAACCAGTACAGCTGTAAGTTATCACCTTCTGTGTGTGAAAAAAGATGCAGTGTATGTGTTGACAGCCACATCATGAAGCAACATTTCATTGTCTCCAGAGAATAAGTAGACGATCCTTGGAGCCGACTTCCTCGGTGCAACGGAAGTGTTAGCTATATACACACGTCCAAGACCAACATTCGCACAGTCCCTTTGCTCTAGTCCACGACTGAGAAATACGCTGAGTTATTCATGAATGAAGATGATCTGCACAGCTTCCATGAATGGATTGTATATGAAGTATTAATAACCAGAGCATTCCGACAGCACGGACCCCGCAGAAGACAACAGCCCGTACAACTCGACTAATCTCCTGGCGTGGAAGTTCAACATGAAACACCACTTCTGTGTGGATTTTAGACGGTTGCACAGAACACAGTTGTTCCAACACCGTCTGCCGCCGACAGTGTCGACACGCTGCAACAGGCGGGTTGTTCACAATTGTTCCGGATACTGGTAAGTGGCAATCAAAAACGCAGACCCTGAGAAAACCATATTCAGGGTGAGCGAAAAATAGTGTGAATCAAGTGCATGCCGTTCGGCCTATCCGGGACACCGTTCACATGTGGACGTTGGATAGTCCGACTGATAGAGCAGCTGGATAATATGGCGGCACACAAACGATACTGTGGTATACAGTAAACAGAATCGCGGCAAGAACGACACTTAGATGCCGTCTTAAAAGGAATTTAAGACTCTAGACCCAAGATCAATGCTGATAATTCACAACCCAGAGGGTCATCGGTGGTCCTATTGGGAATCAACTTTGGTCAAATTGAAGTCAAGCCATTGATAATGATAAACGGAGAAGCTTTGGCCCCGAGTTTCAGGCGTACGCCGAGGAATTTTTTAGGTTGAGCGGGTTACTACAATCGGTTACTAAAAGCTTTTCATTCCGTAATAACACCGGCATACGAACGCCTCCAGAAGAACGAGAAATGTAAACTGAGCGATGAAGCCCAGAGGGCGCTCACATGAGTGCAAAAAGAAATGGACAAACAACAACCAGCACTGAAACTTCCGACTAAAAGGAGAACGTCTCTTCTAGCGACAACTGACAGTGACTGGGGCAATATTCAGAGGGAGGAGATAATCGAATATGCTAGCAGAAATTAGATGCCAGCAGAGCTGAGGTATTCAGTCATTGAGAAGGAATGTTTGGTAGTCGTTTGGGTTCTACACAACCGGAGACCATACACGTTAAGTCAGCAGTCTCATTTAGAGAAGGATTACGAATTGCTGGAGTGGATTAGGACTGCAAACGAACCTAGGGACATTTCGTCCGCAAGAATATTATTTTACGATCGATCACGTGCTTCAACTTAGTACTCGTGTCCCTGATCCTCTTTCTCAGCTTCGCAAAATGACCTTTGGAGTTAACGGGTTGGTAATGGAACAAGAACAAGAGCGTTCACAGCGCAAATATGTCTTCCGGAAGATTAACGCTCTGCAAGGAGGCGTGGGGATCTCAAGAAATACAAACAAAGAACTGATAACAATTGCTTCCCAGTAAAGAAGAGTTGGTTTCATCAGTACGGGGGTATAAAGGTGAAAGAGTGACGCTAGCAGCTTCCCATGGTGGTGGTCATCTCGACACAAATGAGGAAAATGGTAGCACACACTGGACGCACCATAACATACGATCTAATGAAATGAGGAGCTTACCGGAAAAATTGAAACATGACGTGACGGCTTACGCACTTACTTGCCAAAAGTTTCAGTTAGTGGAAAACAACAGCGAAGGGGCCCAGTAGCCCTTAAATCTAGTATATTTACGAAGCCAGGGAACTCTGATCGGCGGCTCGTTGGAAACAGTACGTTCAGGTCAGGAAACGACTGACGCTTCAGATCAGACGTGTTGATCAAAACACATCGTGATAAGCCATGGCATACCAAGTCAATTTTGAAGGCTTAGAGACCATGTTATGAAAGTGAGGAATTTTGAACAAGCACTTCGACTTCCGAAACTCCGACTCAGTAGAGGTGGGCAGCGGCGCTTAACCGAACGTAAATGGTGCCAACAACCATCTAAGACACTAGCCAAAATGTTCTACCTAGTAGCATAGATTCTTGCTTCGAGGATCAATGCACTCACAATCGTAAGATTAAATGTTTTGCAGCAATTCTCTGACAACTGACTCCATTTCGATAGTAGGTTCTGATCGGGAAATATCGTGGTTTATCCATGGGAATCTTGCGAGATCAAGCTTCACCATCCTCGCTGTAGGCTGACATCATTAAACAGAAGGGAAAGTTCTGGCCAGAACACACGGATGCCCACTGGCTCACAGCAGACCGAATCGGTTACAGTGGAAAATAGTTGAACGTACACTTTTTTGCACTGGTATCCGACAGTGATGTACGCCATGCTATCCGACGGAAATTGGTCTGATTGTAGATTTTCTCATCAGTTACATAGGAAAAGCAGAAGTACTCAAAAAGATACAGCGCCCGTAGCCTATGAAGGAGATTGTCGATGGAGAAAACGAAATTCTCACATATGATAAGTGGCTATAATGAACTGTGAATTCACGTTTATTTGTTAACATGAGCTAAGTGGGAATTTTTTTATGGTCCCAATGCAAGTATGACTTAGCCGGCTTCACCGACTTTCACCTCACAGATACTTTCCGTTGGACGACTATTCCTCTCTTCCAGTTGAGCGGTCCATAAAACGTACGCACAAGGACCGGCTCGCCAATCGTGAAGTATCGTGCACGAGCCCCACGTCTACGATTGCACTGTCTTATCATTCCTGCATTGCATCCTCCCCTCGTGTTTGAATGTGGGATCATGACACCGAAGGCAGTTCTCAATTTTCTATTGAACATGCATTCTGCCGGCGACTTGCCATCTGGAACGTTCGGAATTGGGGTTGTCCGGTAATTGGTCAAGAAGGTCTGTAAAACAGGACTTGGGGGATCTTCTACTCTGGCCTTTAACAGCGCTTGCTTCAAGGTGTTGAGAAACCTTTCAGCTTGTCCGTCCAACTGAGGATGGTAAACTGGAGATCGCATGTGTTAAGTACCTAGCCCTTGGCAGTAATTTTCGAAGACGGAAGAGGTGAACCGAGAACGGTTGTCTGTGACCAACGTCTCTGGCAGTCCGAAACAACTGAACAGTTCCGATGGCTTCTGCATAGCGCTGTCCGTATTCGGCTGTCGTAGGCTGTGAACTTCCGGCCACTTGGTGTACGCGTCGACGATGACCAATCACCTCTGCCCATTGAGTGGTCCGGCAAAATCCGTATGGAGCCTTTGCCAGGGTCTTTAAGGTGCTGACCAAGTGTGCAGTTCAAAATTCAAGGGGTTTCTCACGATTAGGCAACATGGTGTGCATTTTTAACAGTGTTGCTCAAACTGTGTCCATTCGTGACCAGTAGGCAAAACTGCGCACCAAGAAATTCATTCGCTCGATCTCTGGGTGCCCACTGTGGAATTGACCGAGTGCATCCGTCCACGGTCGTAATCGCTGCTCGACGATTGAAGTATCCCCGTAAACCACAGTTGAGGTCTGTGTGTGGCTAAGTCGTGCGGATGAATTTCATTACCTGCCTCAGAATTGCGTCCAGTTTGGTCGCCTCTTTGACCATCACTGTTGTTACCGGAAGTGCTCGAACAGCCTCACTGAGGATAAGGTTCACATCAGCTTCAATGTTGACCACTGCGGTTATTGTGCCCTCGTCTTTCGGTGCCCGTGATCCGATGAGTCTGAATAAAGCGTCAGCTTGACCAAAGGTGGTTGCGGAGCAGTACTGTGTCGTGTAGTCGTAGAGAAGAAGCATTGTTGCTCATCTTCACAAGCGATTGGCTATGCAAACCGCGACATCGTTCTATGAACCGAACGTTGCAGGTCACGATTCGTGATCCGTCAACAACAAAAAATGTTGCCCCTACAATGTCTTGTGAAACTTTCTCACCGCGAAGATTATTGCGAGGGCCTTCTTCTCTGTCTGGCTGTAGTTTCACTAAGGAAAATTAGGTGATCTTGCTGCATGCGAGACTGCCTTTTCCTTTCCATCTGGAAACGTATGTGATAACACAGCACCTATTCCATAGCTGGCTGCGTCTACAACCACGGCAAGTGGTAGCGTCGGATCATAGTGCGTAAGCAGGAGGTCTGAAGTAAGAGTGGCTTTGGTGCGATTAGAAGGCTGTTGACGTTCTCTTGATCGCTCTCACGTGACATCGTTAGTGAACAAACGGTTCATTGGCGTTCGGATTCGATGGACTTCTGGAAGGAAGTAACTGTAATGACTGACCAGCCCCAGGAAAGATAGTAGAGTTAGCACGCCCGTCGAAGGCGGCATCCTCTGTATGGCTTCTACGTTGGCCGGGTCAGGTCGTCCGCCATCTTTGTGTACAATGATTCCGAGTTACTTGATGCCAGACATCATCATCATAATCATAACAGCCATGAGCCTGACCAAAGGTACTGTGGCTGGGGCCGCCACTCACCTCAACAGTGACGTGGAATATCCTAGAAGGAAAAGTTACTAAGAAGGTCAACAAAGATTAAAGAAGACTAAGCGGAAGAACTAGAAATGGTATGGATACACGTACGCCGTTGACTGCGACACATCGCCATCTCGGATAGTGTCTCTAACCAGCGGTTTGAGTGATCACGAGGACCCCAGCCAGGCAGGCGATGTCTGCCCACTTTGCTCAGTAGAGCAGTGAAGGTCTTCATATTTCGTGACCACGTTGTTGCTTGACCACCACGCGGTTTTACCCAACTGTTGGTGGCCTCAGTATATAATGCCCGGTACGGTAAACGCTCAGCTGGCATACGGAGCACGTGACCCA
>QNGE01000830.1:85380-123013 GCA_008508345.1 Paragonimus westermani
TGGTACTCCCTTGCGAAGGAGACAGCTCCAGAGAACGTTACGAGCAACTGAATCGAATGCAGCCCTCAGGTCCAAAAAGACCACGGCCGTCGGCTGCCTATATGAATGCCGATGTTCCAAGATCCGTCGTAAGGTAAAAATGTGATCAACACCCCCCCGCGCGACCGGATCTGAATCCTGCTGGTTCTTCGCGTATCTGACTTTCTCTGGATTTAGTGAGCCGACGTAAAATGAGGTCAGTGAGTAACTTGGACGCAACAGACACCAAGCCGATGCCTCTGTGGTTGTCACATAGACTTCGGGACTCCTTTGTGAAAATGAGAATGACTGTTGATAGGCACCAATCACGAGGTACCTCTTCAGTCTCCAAGATCGTCTGGAGGAGTTTTATCAGTTCTGATAATAACCTCACTCCAGCATCCTTGAAAATAGAAGAAGAGAGGAAGTCTGGTCCAGGAGCCTTATTACGCTTCAATAACTTGAGCTCCAGGACCACTTCTGCTTCTGGAATGCAATAGCTGACCAATCGCGTCCCGTCGTACACATGATCTGGTTGAGGCCAACTGAACTGTTCTTCAAAATGATGCGAGACATTCCAAAGTTGTATTTGCCGCTGCGAAGCTGGAAGCCATATTCACCCAAAAAAGTAAGAGTTGGGTCCAGCTTCGGTTCCAGATCCCCTGTACTGTGGCCCACGACTATGATGTCATCCAGGTAGTCAGCCGCACCGTGAATATCTGTGGGTATCGTACCCATCACCTGTTGGAAGATGGCTGGCGCTATCTTTACACCCAAATGGCAGGCGGTTGGATCGGTAAAGCTCTCTGTGGGTGTTAATTGTTAACAGTTCTTCGAACTCTTCAGTGATTGACAATTGTTAATAAGCCTCGGCAAGGGATACTTATGCGTCTTGAGAGTGCCATTCAAACCTGTAGAGTAGTCTGCACAGAGCAGTACCATCCCATGTACCTTCTTGGCCACGACGATAGGGGCAGCCCATGGTTCATTGAATCCAGCTTTCTGGAGACGCTCCAGTTCTTGGTCGATAGTTGCCTGCGCAGCACAGACTGCTCAACGACTGAGTGGAAATACCGGCTTCCTCCCAGGATAAAGAGATGAGGCTGCTGTTACCTTGATGCAACGGCCGAGCTCATCTGGGAACACATCGGAGTGTCTCTGCTGAAGAGCGTTCGTGAGTTAAAGGTGAACTTCAAGAGATAACATGGGCTTCTGCTGAGCTAGAATTCGGTTTGGATTAATGATGTCAGTTAGATGCAGTTTGTTGACCTAATCAAATCCAAGAAGGTCATGGCCACGACTGCCGGTTACGTAGCAGGTACCCCTTGATTGTCGATCCGTTAAGGACTGCAGTTCAGTGGAATTTGCCAATGATGGGTAATCGGCTGTCAGTAGCGCTTCGAGCGACCTGGGTTGTCGTATTGCAAGTTTGCAAATCATGTACCATGTGCGGTCAGATATTAACGTAAAATAGGATGCTGTATCGAGCCGTAGTCTGACCGACTTGCCGTTGAGATGAATAGGTACTACCTGTGCGTTAGGCGGCCGTCGTTTCTTGCTGCGAGAACGACCTGCGCTCTTGGGAAGCAGGGTTTGTGTGGCCCCGCCGGAATCATTGGGTGCATCGATGCCGGTTGAATAGACAATATCGGATGTAATGCTATCCACCGCATTGCCAACACGATATGGAAAGTTTCTTCCGGTTGTCGCGTTCTGATTCCGGTGCAGACTTCGCCAGGACAGTTGGGCACACTGTGTGGACTTTTGAGTGACTGTTCTGTTCGATAATAGAGGTGTCGTGCTTCAGGTTCACCATGCGCTGGTATTCGGCAGTGATGTCCCGCATGGTGATGTCACAACACTGTTCTATCACCTCCGAAATTCGTGTTCTGATATCTGCTTCATTTGGTGACTGGAGTTCATAAACGAAAACCAGACATTTGAGTTGATCTTCGGTCATTGTGCAAAGCTTGAACCGTTCGCAATCCCGGTTGACTGTTCTAGCGTGCGTCACCCAGTCATCATTCGTGAACTTCATGAGGTTAAGGTATTGATAATGTGTGTCAAACAAAGATGACTCGTTGCCAAAGACTTGGGACAGCGTCTGGGTGGTTTCGTCAAAGTTGATATCCTTTGGTTTCTTCAGCACAATAAAGCTGGTGAACCGTTCGTGCTCCGGGATACCCAGTTTACGGAACAGCAACCTCACTTTCCGAGTGTCGTCAGCGTCTGGCAGTTCCGCCTCGAAAACATCCTCATATTTTTTAACCTCACCTCGAAAATAGCGTCAATTAAACGGTCAAGATGAGACCCACTGACTGAGTTGATTGAAGTTGCCGCTACAAATTTGAAGGATTCGTTTGATCCCACTGTCGGCTGCTGAAAACTCAGTTTCCGCGTCAGTGTTTCAATCAGCTTTGACTGTGCTTGCTCGAAACGTTTCCGCTGTTGTTGAAGAGGGGTTCGCATCTGCTTGGACTTAAGTGACACTGGGAATTCTCTCGTTACTAAACGTTGTAAACCCTCGAAAGAATACGCTGATTCGTGCAGGGCAAAGTAATTCGCCTGTTGGAAATCGGATTCTCCTCCGTGTAATAGTTCAGATTAAAACTATTGGACCCGAAAATAACGCGACTATCTCCGTTAATTGCTCCCAAGATAAACCAAAAGACGGACGCAAAATGCTGCTTTGTTCCGCTCCAACAAAGAGTCCCACAAGGAAAAAATTACAAATTATTTATATAGGGCATACCGATCTACAAACATACTCGAGTCAGAAAATCGAGGAACATTTATTAAAAATATTAGTTAAAGTCACTAAACCACCAATAAGCGAAGCGGGTGAAATAATAGCGAAGGTTAATTCTCGACTGTTCACGACGTTTCCATATATGATTGGCCGAAATCGTTTCCCGGAGGAAAGAAGCGGTATGGACGGAAAAAACGGGTTTGCCAACAAGTGGATCGTTACAGTGCTCAATCAGACACAATTTGGTATGATCACCCATGCGAAGACATGTCGAACCCATAGAACTCAAGGAAGATTCCGAATGTGATGGGCAAGTCCGCTATTCTATAGATGCTACTTCAACTTCTGGCGCGTATGTTAGTCGTAAATCCAAACGCAGTCTAGATAGTTTGCAGGTTAAGTCAACGTTGTTGCTAGCGGAGCGTAACGAGGGTGAAGTCAGCGAAAGTCAAACTAGACCGCGAGCTGGCTCAGACTAGAATGGAAGGCTGGATTGCTGTTTGATCTAGCTGCAGATGAGGATGGTCGTGGTGACACTGATCTTGGGCGAGAGGATTCAACTGATAGGAATGCACAAGTAAAAGAGTACTTGGTGAATCACAACGTAAGGCTAGCTCCAAAAGTGAGACCAACACAGCCTGACGAGCATCCCATCCCAGACCATCCATGTTCTGCCAACGGTTACTAGTCTTCATCTTCCTAAAGGTTACCTGTGCTTCTTTGATCGTGACCCTGTAAAACACTGGAAGTTCGCTTGTCAATTTCAGTGTTATATCTAGGGGACGGTAGAAGATGATGGCCAACGGATGTTGTAACCATTACACCACTGTCAGGGTCGTGCCAGAGAAGACACTGAGGAATGCGCCTTGCCCCTGCCGACCTCTTGCTGTCGCCGTGCGCGTGAAATACTGAGTGATTTTTTCGGGCGGTCGTATCATGTCACCGGCCTCTATATTGATGGTCTACTACCTACGGGAAGGACTATACCCAATACAGTAGACGCTCTTTCCAAGTTGTCAATAAAAACACAGATATGTGAGATAGCCCTAACGCAGAGGAACACACCTATTGATTTGAACAAACTTGGAGAGAATAGTTAGGTCAATGCCAGTTAACACGTAGTACAAATGAGCAGAGGTCATCGACCGCATATCGGCCTTTGGTCAGAATTCTACTTTCGAACAGCTCCGTTAGTTTATTTCACAACGCCCTCGAATTGCTTGTAGGAGGTTCGGTCAAGTTGCCTTCGAGAGTGACCAAAAAACAGCCGAACCAACTCTTATGTATGGCTCACGCAGGCTGGAAGATACCAGTAGACACGTAAGAGCTACAATATATGCAGCAAACGGGCAATGGATGTCGCCTCCTTCTGATGGTTTTCACCTGTGTTAGCAGGCTCATGAGCTAGAACTCTGCCCTGAATTCCGTTCGATGAATGTCAAGAAGAGGTGGGAACCGTTTGATGGAAGAGAGAATGTTCTGGCTGCCTCAAGCACTCTCATGTAGGCGAAGCGCAAGGTGCAGCACAGATGAGTGCAGTGGTTGATATAATGACTTGCTACATCTGAAGCCCAATGATCCTAGGGTGACCGCTTCAGTACATTCGGACTCGTGCAGTGCCATCAGTTGTTCTGACGAGCAGGCACGTCTGAGAGTAATGCCGGCGCATGTGGTAGTTCCCTTCAGGATCTTTATGATCTGTCTTTGTGGGCAACAGGTTGGACACTATCTTGATGAAGAAAGACTCTCTGGGACGCACAGATGTCTTCAGTATCGCTTCGATCCTATCTATTACGACGATCAACGGGACTGAAACAACAGACTGTACGGATACCCAACTGGAGTTGAAATCCCAAGACGGAGATGAGACGGTTAGTGTCGATAACGCTTACTCCATCAATGACTTGCCCATGAGGCCCATCACTTCCGTCAAGAAGGAGGCCAATACGTGGGCACACTTGATGGAAGTTCCATTCGGTAGACGTCACCACTCTTCGGTTGTGACGTGCTCGGAGAGAACTGCGTTCCGTGTCAAAGACTGAGAGGACGTAAGCAGCTGTACGCGATAAGGACTCCATTCGATTGGATGATGTGCGGACCATTGATTAGTGAATGTCAGGTGAAGGTGCCCGTCAACTGGCTGTCATAGGACGATCTTAAGTTAGTGGACCAGATCCGTGCATTATATGGTACTAAGTTCAAGGATTCGGTGGCTTTATCGTTGGTACGGCCGTCCACTTGGGACTCAAACGGTCATTACGAAAAGCCATTTCCTTGGAAATGTGAGCACCTTTCCTACCAACTACAAAATAGCCCTGAAGCGTTTGTCGCACTTGAAGACGAGATTTGACCGTGATGCTGATATGTCCTCGAAATACGCGAACGTGATGCAACATCACACTGAACGTGGATATATTGAAAGGGTCCCTCAAGCTACTCACAACGGTGGTACCTGCCACGTTACCTTGTACTAAACCCTAAGAAACCAAGGAAGCTCAGAGCGGTTGCTCAATTATTCGGCGAGGTAGCATGGACTCTTTTTTTAAGGGCAAGCTATATCAGGGCTCTGACTTGACTGCCAAATTAGTGAGCGTACTGCTGCGATTCCGCGTAGAAGAAGTTGTAGTTTCGGCGGATATTGAAGAGATGCTTCTGCAGTTATGCCTCTCCGTTTGCGACCGAGGCAGGTACCGTTTGTGCGGCGGCCTGACCAAGACCTTGCAAGAAACCCAAGAGAGTGCCAAATGGCTTCTCGTCCCTTCGGCTCTACCTCCTCGCCCTTCTGTGCAAGTTCTCCATTAGAACTTACCTCTGAGGACTGTGAGTCAGCGTGTGAAAGTTTCACTCGTGAATCAATCCGGACAAAGTTTTGTGTTGATGAATGTCTAGTGTGGGTTTCCAACGTCGAGACAGGAAAACATTTTTTGACAGAGATGTGACACGCTTGCAAAGAGAGACTTCTGACTGAGGAACTGAGTTTCGGATGTCTGTGAGGTTTTAGCATCAATATCGATTTTAGAGCTCTCATCGTCCACAGTAGATATTGCAGCCAGATCGCTACCATCACAACGTGCTTTCGGTATCTAATGAGGCGCCGAAACGGGTGAGTTACTCCTAAGTCTTCAGCTTCCAAACAGAGTAGAGACTAGGAGAGGGATACTATTTTGCACCTCTTCGTTATCCAACCATTCTGGCTTTGTCTCATCCTGATTACTGTCGGGCAAACACCCGCTTCGACTGCTGTGCAGAAGTGGTATCGGTTGGGATGAATCACTGCACCTAGAAGATCACAAAAAGTGACAAGCCCAGTTGACAAGCTTACCGACCTTCGAGCCCCAAGCTGGATGCTATTGTAACAGAGCTAACCGAACTGCACATTTCTGTGATGCCTCGGAAAGGGGTCATGGGGCGGTAGCTTATAGCTGCCTTACCTCAAATGAAGGTGTGAGAAACAGCACACTACTGTCGAGCAAGGCTAGAGTTGCATCATCCAAAGCGATAACAAACCCACGACTTGAATTAGTCGCAGCAGTCTTGACCATGAGAGTACATGAAATCAGCGGTGGTAACTTGGATCATATGTTCTGATAATGTTATTTTTGGACTGATTCTATGATTGTCCTCTACTATAAACACAATGTGTTAACTCGGTTTTGCACGTTTGTGGTTAACCATCCTTCTGTGATTCATCAATCGTTGACACCCAAACAATGGAGGCACCTGCGGTCTGAAGAAAGTTCAGTTGTTCGAGAAATTTCAACCAGCACAAGAGACTCTAGACGCAATTTTACGCTCTGTCAGATATTTTGAAATGCTCTATGCGGCCTCAGAGTGCAAGATATTTCTGAAAGACTGTTGTGCTTGCGCAGATTTAATAATGGATAATAATCTTATGGGGGTTGTTGACTGGTTTGTATACTTAGGACGTTGTACTAGCTGAGGCGAGGTATACGGAACGAAACATAGGCTTGTACCTCTAAGGGTAGACCAGTATTCGGTAATCTAGAGCGTCCCTGTCCAGAGAAAGAAAACTCCCAGGAGCTTAAGGGTCGCGTATATAAGGCAACAAAGATAACTGTATTACTTTACGATAGCGAAACTTGTCTGCTCGAGACAGAAAACGTAAACCGTCTCCAGGCATTTGAACACCGAGGTCTTCGTTCGATCGATCGCATCAGGTGGCATCAACGGGTAACCAACGAAGAAGTTAGGAAGCAGGTATTTGGTAGTGGTTACCAAACGAGTTATTCTATCCGCTCACTGACTTATATGGTTACGTTGTGTACTGAGGGTGTCAGCTAACTATTGGCTAAGTCAGCATTCTTTGCTGGTGTGGCGGCCGACTGGCGTAAGGTACGAGGTAGACATACGATCTGGCACAGAGAAACAGTCGTTCGCCAAAGGCCTGGTCAATGTAGACCAGGTTCGCTTCTCGAGCTGGAGACCTAACGACTAACAGAGTTGATAGCTGGAGAATTAACGTGAGGTGGTGACCAATCCGGTTCAGTAGAGTGAACGTTTTCGTTGCTTGGTCGAGTGATCTTTGGAGTAAACGCAATTAATTATGCGCGGCAATGAAAGCAGTAAGGAAGATGTCTTGCTAGCGACGCCTTACTGTCAATTACAGCTCGATCGTTCGTTTGCAAGGTGTAGGCACCTTCGTGTTGAATGTTTGAAGACAGATAGCTATTGCAGCAGTTATGTCCCTTTCCAGCCCCTCCTGATTTTTCCTCCTGGCCTGGATTTGCTTTCTTCTTCATGGCTGTATGGCAGTTAAGCATCCGGAAGAACCGCTGATGCGTTCCTGATGGGAAATACCATCAGACTCTACAAATTATGGTTGTGTGAGTGAAAATGGTTTGCACAAAACTTGCACCTTCGTTGAAGCTTGTGTAGGCATGAACCACTCGACAGCAACGGGCACGTTTCATCTAAGGCAGTATGTCATTACAAGCATCTACCAACGACTTGACACTCCCTACACCTGTTGACCACATCAAGCATGGCATTAACTGACCTATATGACCTGTTGAATTCTTCACGCATAATTCGTACACATCATACTCTGTTGGGTGACCGAAAGCAACTGTCTGAACAATTAAATTCTTACAAATTAGGGGATATAAACAATGAGACGACAGCGTTGGTAAGTACCGGTGATAACAACGCTGGCAACCAATAACATGTAAAAGCAGGTTTCCCTCGGGTGATTTCCACTGCTTCCGTATGTGTCCAGGTTTCGCCAAATTGGCCGTCCACCTAGACCAAACAGGCTACGCGATAGATCATACAAACTATCTTGAAGGTGATGCAAACGAGAAAAATGTAACCTACCATGGACGTGGAAGGCCAAACGAGGTAAGAGTAGGTCATCAGTGCGGCCAACGGCGAAGCAGCAGCGAATATCAACAAATGGACACGAATTCGATCGTGTGGGAATCCTTCGTGTATCAAATAACAACACAGACCAAAGGCGGCTGGAACCTAGGTGAGAATGAAACAGAATGTAAGGAGACATCATTAGATCGCCCTGTAGGGAACAGTAGCAATGAAATACTAGGTAGCCCTAATGTTAATTCATTTGATAGTGGCGACCTTCGCAGATCGCGATCATGGATGGTTATGGGGTGCTTAGTGTAGCATATGACAACAAACAATCTGTGATACGAAAGCTGAAAAATTGGCTCCCAATCAATAGGCTATGCGAGTACTGTGGCGACCAAATCGCAATAACCTGTTAAACAGATTTCGAATTCTGTCTGCATTGAGAGCGTTTGTCGCACTAACAGCGATAAATCAGTGACGCTTAACTAGGTTGGATAAAAAAGGAACGAATAAGGTTTCAGCGATGAAAAAAACCTACACACTCAAATCTGATGATTACACAGGAAGGTGCCTGCACTCTGCGAACAAACCGAAGTTCAACAGGAAACAAAACGGCAGTTGCGGCACAGCCTCCACTGCACTGTCTCATTGATTGCCATTGCTGTGTGCACAACTAACTTACACGCCAACACTCAGACTACTGTCACTCCTGAAAACTCTATGTACACAGTCTGAGTTGCAAGGACCCTAAACTGTGAAGTAAATGGAATCCCCATTAGCTAACCTACTATCGACTGTCCTCCCTTTTCAGCCATAAGTCGTCATTTGTCCATCTGTGAAGAGCATCCAGCACATTCACAAACCTCGCAAAGCCCTTCTACATAAACAATACAGTGCAACCATCCAGACCGATTATTGTCCAATGTGACAATTTCGAGTAACGAAACTCGAACCCTGACAGAAAAGAACACCACAATGCTCTAGAGATTTTATTACCAACAGAGGTCAGCTAAGGAACAACGACTGACTGCTTACTTAGACGCCTGACTCAGGCATGCAGCTGGTGATCATAAGCTGACAGCAATAGCTGTGCCGGATTATTTGGCAGCTTAAACGTGAATGGAACAAGGTGAAAGATAAGGCGAACTTCAGGACATCTTGAGACCAGCGTATTTTCTCACACAAGCTCCAAGCTGCGTTGCAGGCATTTGTATGCCAGAGTTGCACAGTCTGTGAAACAAAATATCAAGTGCGTGTGGGTGCGTGTGCGAGAGCGATACTTACCTGGATCAGTGGTGCGAACGATGTCTTTATTCAACGGAAATGTTTGTAGAGGAGAGTGAAAGCGGGGAGATGATTGATTGAGTGACCTTCAGATGTCGCCCTATACGCATTCACGATTCACTCGTTTGTGAGATACTTTAATGCCAAGTACCAATAATGAACGTTTGACGCATTGTTTTGACAACAGCCATGACACAGACAAGAAGGGTTGGTGCAGAAATTACCGTGGGGGGTGCACAGCACAACCATTGTTAACAAATGAAGCGTGGAATAATTGATGGTGGTCACCTCCGATTTTCAAATGACTACGAAATGTCTCCCTTTAAATACCTGTCCCCAGACTTTCTTGGAAGCATCGGATAGAACGGGCACAAGAAATCACGTGATCTTTAAAATCGATTACGTCATCCGGACGAAATTTATTATGAATTCTAAATTCACAAATCTGCCATACTACTCATTAGTAATACAATTTCTATGCTCAGCAGTGGCGTTGGTGGATTCCAGCGTGAACTGTTTGAGAAATCCTGCCGGGGCAGTCGATCCCCTGAATCATTTGGTGGATTCCATATGAGACAGTGGGACGGGTGGGTAACAGAGTCCAAATGTGAAATTTCCGAGCTCCTGGTGTGGCTTCGTAGCTCAGCTGGTAGAGCGCTTGCCGCGTTGAGGCATGCTGTGTCTGTCGCTGGTTCGAATCCAGCCGAAGCCCTGACTTTTCACAGTTGGGTCTCATCTAAATTCACAAATCTGCCATACTACTCATTAGTAATGAAATTTATTATGTCCACATTATCGCCAGTAAAAATGCCCTAAAGCGCCGAATCGACAATCGAAAGAATGACCTTGGCGTGTTCTGCCGGAAGATGTAGCAACTAGAATTGGAAACTTATTTTCGTGTTCGAGAATAAGAGACAAAGTAGCAAACATTCGAAAGCAGCTACAAAAAGTTCACTTATTTTACTTAGTAGCGTTAAACATCAACCAAGACGAGTTTTTGGAGAGCTCGCAAGAATTACTACACAATAGTTAAACCTACATCAAAATCGGATCAGAAGCCTACGTGATATGCATGATTGTTTAGACTGGTAATTTTGTGGAAAATCGACAGCGCGAATGATCTACGTGGGACACGTGCGCTTCCAATGGTCTTGCTCAAGGCTGAACAAAACCGTAGGATAGGCGCAAGCCCACTTGAAAATTGAGATTTCTGGAGTTTCCATAAGAAATTGTAATAATGTAAATAAACCATAAGTCTACTGCGACAGTTAGGTTGGTTGCGTGACCTGTGGGTTCAGTACGTAACTGTCCGACAGAAATATATTATGCAACTTTCTTGACTGACATACAGACGCACCGGAAAGTTCGACAGACATCGCCAAGTTTATGAACCGAGTGGTTGGCACAGGTTAAGCTATCCATACGCGCTTATAACCTAAACTTTCAGTCTAATTTTGATGAAAATTCAAATAATGTGTAGCTATTCTTACGGGCTATCTGATAATTTTTCGTGCTGCATATTTAACATCAGTAGCGTTTTTTGACAGATATTACATTATCACTCATTCAAGGGCAAGAAAATGTGCCTATTATGTATGCCATACTAGCCGACTAAAAACAGTGAGAGGAATCGTTGTCTGAACTTTGTAAGATAGATATGACAAGTTTAGACTGGCAATCATTTCAAGCGCATACATTAGCCTCTGCTTCTAACAAAAAGGAAATGCCAGTCAAGCTTCTCACCTTGTGAAGAATGATCGCGATAAAAAGAATGAGTTCCAGTTGAATCTGATCGACTGCAAACGCCGCACCTAGTGCCAGGCCATCCGCAAACGAATGAAATACCAAGCCCAAGGTGGCGGTGGATCGTCGACGTCCACAAACACCAGCATTGGGTACTACGGTTGAACTGCTACTAGTGGATGTACTGTTTTGTCCCGAACAACACCGACTTAGCCGGTTCAACGTTCGAGTCGAACAGGACATACTGAGCAATGGCCTACCTAATTGGTCGACCAGCAACATGAACAAGTACCCGGAAAGCAAACCGACTCCGATGTGTTGATGAACACTTAGAAATGAAAATGGGAGAAGAGGATCCGATACAGCCGAAGGGGTGTGCAAGTGTTGTTCTGAGTTACCATTTTTCGAATGAGGCAAATCGATCGACGGTGCGTTTTTCCCGGGGATGTCGCCCAAAACTGCTGCGCGTTTGACCTGTAATGCGAGGAAATGAGGAACGTGCATAAAACAATGGTAAGATGCATCAGCAATTTTGAGGGATTTTTTTTAAAAGAAATAAACTGGAAAAGACTAGCAAAAGCGATTATTGTGTGATGATATTCTCGTCTCGTGCAAGTGGTTAGCCATAAACCATACCTCACTTGAAATAACTGAGTGGCAACTGCATTGACCACCTGATCCCAAGGCCACCAGGTAAACGTGCACACTCTTACCTAGGTTTGAACCGGGGGTCACTAATCTCTACGTAGCGTATGATTCGAAAGCTCCACTTCATACTTCCAAAACAGTTGGCTTTAAACCCGGATAAAAGTATTTACAACCAGTGAAGCGTAAAAAAACTGCTTACAAAAAATGACTCGTTTTGTTTAGAACAAGTAGTCCACATTTTCACCGTTCGTATCGACTTTTCAATTCAATCACGTGAAAAGCCGAATGAAACCCTATCCCTCTTAAGTGTTTACCCTCTCGTATACTTTATCTCTTGTGTCTGACCGTTAACTGGAACTTGACGCAGATGTTTTTGTTTTATCGCGTCAGATTGATAGTTGGGAATAGCCAGCTAACTATTCTTGTAGTTTGTTTGAGTGGTGCGTGCACCATCTTTTTAGAATTCAGGTCATTCTAATTGTTTTTCAACCTCTTAACCGATCAGAAGAACTCTGTTGTACATGAATGTCTTACCATTCATCTTTAGACTGTTCGGTACCAAATTGTAAAACATTTCCCGGGAATGATCCGTCAATCGAAACTGTTCAGGATATCTACTTATTCACTCTAATAATTTGTTCAAAAGTACCGTGGTATTTTGACCCAGTCTTATTTTGATTAGTTGGGACCGTTGCTTTATTGCTAAACGTTGCTCAACGTCTTTGTGGAAGAGTGTACGTCATCTACGGCTATCCCTACAAACAGATGTTTGGGCCATTGTACCTTGTCTCTAGTTTGTGCAACCGTAGTGTTATGTGAGGTCACGATAGAAGGGTTAGCTGAATGAATGCGATAACTTGCTAACCGGACATGCCGAGCGATGAATTAATCTGTGGTCTGCGCTCGCTGATGTGAATACAGTGTTACCAAAAAGGAAACCACTTTTCGGGGAATGCGTTGAGTAGGTAGGGACAATTCGCCATCAGGAGAGCAACAACATAGAACATGAACGATATACAGCGACCAAAATCAATGAGACAATGTTGTACCGCCAAAACAGGCAAATGGGTCTACGCCAATGATGAGCACTGAGATATCATCAGCAGTGCCCAGAGTAGATTGCACTAATGTACAATTGGTGCGTCCTATATGAGACGGTGGGATGGCTGGGTAATAGAGTCCAAACGTGAAATTTCGAAGCTCTCGGCATGTCTTCATAGCTCGGGTGGTAGGAGGTTTCCCCGTTTGGGCATGCTAATTCTGCTGATCGTTCGACTCCAGCCGAAGCTCACATTTTTCGCCATTTGGTTTCTTCTGAATTAATTAGTCTGTGAATCTGCTTACTACTAATCTAGTGTACATCATCCGAAATGAAGCATACCATCCAGTGGCCCTAACCTTCAGCTAACTGTGACGAAGAGACAATTGTCAAAAAATGATTAAAGGACACCAGCCGAGATGAACAACATCCGCGAGCGATGACGAGTAACACAGGAGAATCAAACAATGAATCAAATAGCGCTTGAAGTATAGTTACAAATCGACTTGAATACTATCAGGTTGCTAGAGTCAACTGAACAGCCAAATAACGACTATTCGAACCTAGGAATTCTCGAGTACCGGAAATACACCACCACCAGTCTCACCTAGACGTACGATTATTTTAACACGGCTAATAGGCGCAGGTAGATTGTGCTATACAGAATAAGAACCATTCAGTCATCAGTTCACAAACCCTAAAAAATTTGACGAAGCGTGGCCTGCCTCAAATTGGATGCCTCCAAAAAGCGCTTAGTTCGTGTCGCAACCGGATGACCTGAGTCACAAATCTCACCTGCTCAAATTTAAAATGAAATCACCGATATCCTTCGCGCGTTTATATCTGCATCGTCGGCTTGTCCTGGCAACCATTTAGTGCGCGTTGGCTTGCCGTGAGTAAAGGAACCGAGGTGGTCCGAAAGCTCTGTACTAGGGTTGTTGAAAGCATGTAGTTAAGGGTTTATGCTATCAGTGTAATGTGTAGAGTTGTTGGAGCCGCAAAAACCCTAACGATAACCCAACGTTTCATGAAGTAAATCCCCGAAGAAACTCCAACTTCGCCAGAAGAAACACGAAGATAGATTTTATTCGCTCTCTGCTAAATCACTGTATAATGGTGCTGTACTTATATGTTAATAATGACCTTGAGGACAAGAGTGGAGGTTCAGCACCTTCTAGAAACGCTACCAGCAATGTGATTGGTCGGTTGATTTTTAATCAGCATAATTAGGTGAATGGTGAACCTTTGGAGTAATATGTCCTAGAGCTGATTTTACACTTGAAATCAGACGTTAGGATCTGCCCATCCTAACGTGACTGCTCACGAGAGGATCTGGAAAACGGATTCGACAATAACCGTCGCTGTAATAAGCAAGCTGTACGATATTTCAAACGCCACCGATAATGTGGTAGAATGGGGGGTTTATGAGAATTGCACTGAAAAATCAACCAAGTTAATCTGCCGTTGTGTGATCACTTTGTTGAACGGGATTGATCCATGCACCGTATCGACTGACGCATGTGTCCTCGGAGAGTCGGCGAATGCAGACTGTGTGCAAAACCAAAAGTATGCAAATTGAGAGGACTCAGTTGATTTGTTCGTCAGCTAAACAGTCGAACGTTTACAGGCGTACACCAAAAAAACGTACGCGAAGTGGTTCGGCAACTACCGTTCACGTGACCCATTTCGAATAAAGATGATCACTCCATTTCTCGTTTCACACACCCCTACTAATCCGTGATAACCAAAGCTGGATATCCACCAATTGGATTACCAGCGTACAAACACAATTTGTCTCTCGTTCCAGTGCATACCCCGTATAAACAAGTTATACACGTGTCTACAGTGCAAGAAGTATTAAAACGGTCACCGTCACACAAGTTATCACATGGTTTCGCTGTCAGAAAAAGCAGAGCGCGAGAAAATGTGTCAAATCTTTTGCTCGCTTGCGGTAGTAAGCGGGATAGCACACTGTGTAGGGCCTACGGGCTATATTGATAGAACTTTCCTCTATAAGAAGAGAGCCAACTGCGAAGAATCTAGGATTCAGCCAGGCCTGGATCAATGACGGAAACAGATAAACAAAAAGCAAGCAGATGGAAACAGAGAAGGTTCGCAGATCTACATGTCGCTATGCAACGTTTAGGTTATGAAGCACACCCTAATGACCAAATTGCATGGCATTTGTTTACAGAACGGAATAAGTCGGAAAGGGTACCCAAAAACAAGAAATATTTTGAAATCCGAAGACTGATCGAGAGTACTGGTGCTCCATTCGTAAGGGTAGACAAGCTTCTACAACCACCCGGAAGTAAAATGTGACATTAAGCACATATATTACAGGCAGCAGTAATGATCACCATCAAAACCACAATGGTTTTGAGCCTGACCAGAAGGTACAGTGACATGGGTCGACGCTCATATCAACAGTGATGTGGAATAACCTAGAAGTAGAAAAGTTTACCAGTCACTTAAAATCGATAAAAGAAGTTTAAGCGAATCAACTTGAAACGGAACAGATGTAGGTACGCCTTTGACTGAGGCACATTGCCATCTGATATACTGTTTCTGGCCAGCGATTTCAGTGGTCACAAGGACCCTAACCTGGCACGCGACACTTACCGACTTTACTCAGCACAACAGCCAGGATCTTTATATTTAGAGACCACGTTGCTGCTTGACCACCACACAGTTTCGCCCAGCTGTTGGTGGTCTCAGTGAGGTAAACCAAACGCTCAGTTGGCATGTGGTGCACGTGACCCAACCATCGCAGACACCGCATCGTGATTAGTTGACCAACTGGTCGCACATCCCAAGCATGTCAGAATATGCGCCGGTGAACGGCCACCATGCTCACGCGGTCAGTCCACTTAGTGTGGACCAACTGGCGGAGACAACGATGGTCAAACATAGCAAATCTGCTTGTAACTTCGTTGCGAACAGGCCGTTTTCGAACCACACAGCAAAACAGAACGTACACAAGCACCACACACCCTTCCTCTGATCGACAATAGAATGTCTTTTCGATGTCACAGATGACGCAGGTTGGCAAGGCAGGTCGTGCATTTGCCATCCTCAGTGATAACTCAACAGCAATGTTACAGCCTGACGAGACAGTGTTACCCAAGTACATGAAGGTGTCCACAATATGAAGCGGATTACCTGTAATGAAGAAAGTAGGAGTTGGAACGCCCCAGTCTTGAAATAGCACGTCGCATTTTGAAACTGCGAAACACATTCGAAAACAAACCAGCCTGGCCACCCATCCTGTTCAACATGGTCCGCATTTCTTCGGCAGAAGAGGTAAATAGGACAATGTCATCCGCATACTTCAGGTCAGTCAGTCTAGCGGAAGGAAGAAGCTCAACACCAAGGTCACTAGATCCTTCAAGTGTAATTTCCAGAACGCCGTCTATGAGAAATTGGAATAGGAAAGGGGGGTCGGACATACCTGGCGAACACCTCTACAAGTCATGAACTCCTGAGATACTTGTCCATAAACCCTCAACCTGTTTGAAGAGTGGGCACGCAGTGATCTCAACAGATTCACATGCTTCACTGATACTCTCTTGGAAATAAGGCAGTTGTAAAGGACACCACGAGCAACCAAATCGAAAGAAGCATATAGGTCTAACAAGACAACCACCGTCAGCTATCTATATGGGTACCGATAGTCCAATACCCGTTGTAAGGTAAAAATGTGATCCACGTACCCTCGACTGAACAGGAATCTTGTTTGTTCTCTACGTATTCCACTATCTCTTCGCTTACCAAGCCAAGGTAATATACGTCCAGGGAGTAAATTGGACGCAACAGACACTAAACTGACGCCACTGTGGTTGGCAAACAGAATTCCGGCCTCCGTCTTGAAAACCAGAATTACTATTGATAGGCATCAAACAAGGGGTACCTCGACAGTTTCCTAAACCGTCTGTAGGAATTTTGTCAGGTCTGATATCAACCTCACGCAATATTTTGGTAAGACCGACGGTCATCAAGATGTGGTGAATGGTCAATTTTTCACCAATGCTCCTGGTAAACGTTCTTTACACTATCGCCCCCCGAATGCTAGTTAAGTAGTTTGCATTTAAGAGCACGAGACAGGGATGTCTGATTCTGATCACCGCTATGCTGTATGACGTATTCGAAGCTGCATCAGACCATTAAGTGAGTTCGAAATATTTTTGAAACCGTTGATTAAAACGGAGGCGCTCATGGTCAACCGCTGGGCGATCGGAGTGCTCTTCGTTTGAGAGTACCGTTTCTAGCCCCTTTAATCCTGATTCGGAAGATAGGAGTGTCGCAACTGTGAAAAAAGTGTTGTATGGTCATAGGGTGATGCCTTACTGCCTAAGCACTCAAGCTATCAGTAAGTACGACATGCAATCCTATAAGTACATCTGCTTTTTGTCTGACTGCTCCCCTCTGACATGTCTAAAAAAGTGCATCTGGTAGGACTGAAGTATTAGTCAACAAAGTCCACCGGATCGATACAATGCATCAGCCTAGTCACCAAGTTAGGGTAACAGAACAGGTGAAAGTAGAGAAACTTCTGGAACCACGTGGGAACAAAATGTGCCCCTAGACACATACATTGTATATAGCACTAGCACAAATCCGATATCAGTGTATTATACATAGTGCACTGTCATTCCCAATAGAGTCAGCAGCAGTTTATCAGACGTTGATGTTTATACGTAGCTGCCAATAATCAATAAAAGAGAAGTCACACACTAAATTTAAAAGGCAAAACAAAGGGAAAGAAGTCGCTCAGCATACGAAGACTTTTGTCTAAACTCAAACATTTATCATTTAACATCACACAAACGAAACTCTGAAATAAAAGTGACACATAAGCGGTATCCATGAGACAGCTTCACGGCCTGGCCTATTTAAACGTGATCAGTTCAGCCGTGGAACGGCAACACTCATCTTGTTGAACCCAATTAGCCATCACCTCCCCAAACATGATCGGTGCTGAAGTCTAAATGCTATAATACAGCCATGAGAAGAGGTGAAAGTCCTATCCAAGAAAAGTCGATAAGAAGTGAAGAGGACTTAAATACTAAAACGAGCTGCTTATACCCAGACACTTAACATCAGTGTGCTCATATTTTGCAAATAAACATCTAAGCCATTAGTGGAAGTATGGCACACGCCTTTTATTGCCCTGCGTAAGCACTTACATTTACTTCACGTACAAATCAGGTGAACAACGGCACAGACGGACCGGACCCACAGAGGTTAATTCTTAGGTGAATGACTTCATTTCTCCACGAAATCATCATGTAGTCACCTTTCACTCTTTACCAATCGGTCCCGGCGTTGATAAAAAGTGATCCGTGTGGCAGATGACTAGTTGCTACATTTAGTACGGGATAAAACCACCTGAGACTGTAAAGCTGAATAACGGACTCGTTCGACATTCAGTGTTAGGCAACCACTTCCCAACTTCATCGTAGTTTGCGTCTTGATACCACACGATACGGCCGATCGAAATCAAAACGCCAATCTTCATTAAGGTCCATGTCCTCCACTCGGATTGGTTGGAGTTCGAAGCCGCATGCTAACATAATCCTCGCAGTCGCCTTAGACACACGAGGTAATTTAGATTATGAACTTAGTGGAGTCTCATGGTCTGTGCCCGTAGGTACCCCACAAGCGTCATAAGACACCCGACTCATATGACTTTTTTGCAGCGCTTTTAAAGATTTGAAAAACGTTTTCCGAGGGGATGCACATTCCATTTCACACGATTTCGAACACCGAAAGAATTTTATCATCACGGGGAACTGGTAGCTACTTTCACCTTTAAGCCCACTGGAGAATCCATGTGATTTCGGTTGCGTCTAAGCTATCGGTACCCGCTCTACTCGACAGGTTATCCGAACAGCGTGAAGAACAAGCTGGATTTCGCCCAGCCTGGTAAACACCTTTCTTCAGTTGTTCCAACGCCCAACGCTCAACAACAGTTACGTTACTGGGTGTACCGTAAGCATCCGATATTGACGATAGGTGTTTTTTGAAGCAGCTTGTTCGGTAACGTGGTGCCTGGCATTAAGCCTCAGGTGGTTCAAAGCAGTTTCTTCGTTTGGGTCCACGAGATGATGTGTCGCTAGCTAGACAATGAATGAGATGACAACGAACCGTGGCGAACGGCGGAGGTGCTACCTTTGTTATCATGACCACTTTCGGCTTCTAATAGTCAAACGTTTTTCCAGTAAGAATTAGAAAAAATATGGAAAATCAAAGACCCAATGTACAGCAAAACTGAAAAAAAGCCTTACCTGTTTTCATTTTACTTCCCCATGTACGTTATATCCCATAGTTTACTGATGAATATTCGGGGATCTGGTTAGTTTCAGGCTGAAAATCGCTCACGTGATCGCAGCCTTCGTATTCAGATAGACTTTCCAGCCAACCTCTTTCGAAAATAGGCCTCAGGCTCCAGTTTCGTCCACGCCAGAGCCACTGAATGCATACAGTGATGGTTGAATATCTGGAAACAAGTTAGGTCTTATCGTCTGAATGGTCATCTTTCACGGCAGTAGAGTAACATCGCTCTGAGAGTTTTTCTATATAAGCGTTCTTAATCCTCAGAGAAATATTGTCGAGAACGCACCAAGTTCGTGAACACAGCTTTAGCTCGGCAGCCACCGAATATCCTATCATCCGACCATTGTTGATGCACCGTCTTAAACGAACAGGTTACCAACCGCTATAAATTGGTCATGTGGAACAACCTTGTATTTTGAAGCGGTTAAACAAATCCAGAGATATTGTCTAACGTGAGGTGTGCTCTTTGGAATTTGCTGAACATTTCATCGTCTTTAGGATGGCGCAGCCTTCTACCTAGTACGGGGATTAAACTGACAATCTATTAGTAACATCCTTCTCCTGTTTTACCACATGTCAGACCGCTTAATCAGAAACACATAGTGAGGGTTCTCGAGTCAACTGTCGTTCGTGGTGACCACGACCAGAAAGCTAGAAAACATGCACATGTGTGAATTCCTTTAAAACATTTTCAGAAAAACTAGTGCACGGACAATAAAATGGTTTTGGTAAAGTCTATTGGGAAATTCGGCAGCTGTAGAAGTGCACATGTGGAAAAAATGCTAAAGGAATGTAGAGATGATTGGATAGGAGAAAACAGGTCGTCCATCAAACACCGCGGGCATACTTCAACAGGATGTTCTGTACGGTAAAAGTGTCGCAATAACACACTGAGCAGCAGGCTGTTTACGAACTATTCTTTGGTTCACAATGGACCACGTCATTTTGCTTCGAAGGCTGTTTCCGATTCTTACGGAACAGTGTTTCTTCACTTGACGAATTGGTCACGTTTTTCTATCGATATAATTGAGCAAGACCGAATATACGAATTATAAATAATTGTAATGTAGTTTCCGGTGCAGAGGTACGCACATACTTGCTGCCAATTCACTAAGGCAGCCTATATACACTGGCTGTAAGCTTGCACATTTTGCCCACCTGGTTTTGGTGCTGCATACCAAAACACTTAAAATAAGCCAAACGCTCACGAGAAACGAAACGTATGAAAGTTTTTTAATTCAGCCTGTGAGATTGGCTGATTGATGATCGTGCTGCAGAGTCGAAAACAGCGTCGAGACCACAATGAGTAAACAGCCTACCAGTAATGATCGAACTTTTCGATAAGTATTTCAGAAAGGTATTCTAGAAAGCACAATCACAAATGCGCGTAAAGTTCGAATTTACGATTGTAGTAGCGTGACATACGTAAGCTCATCCACATAAATGACCTCCGATCCAGGAGCACTGCCTTACGAGACACCGGTCGGACTGAAACTTGCAGTAAAGCTCGATTTTATATTTAGTATCAAAGTGGCTCAACAGCAGCTGTTACAGTGACTCACACTGTAAAATTCATCCGCGTCATCAGGTCCAGCATTACAACCCAAGGCTGCTAAGACAAATGATACTTACGTCCCGAAAGGTAACAGAACAAACGCTGAAAACAATGGAATGTTGACATTCTTCGGAAAGTAAACCAGAACCAACACACGTTTGTACCAGCACACAAGTCGACCACTCAAACAGCCGTCTTGATTTGTGAAAGAAATGGCTTAATAGCGAGCCCAGAATCCGAGAAGAATGCATAAACAACAGTGAAACACACCCGTAACGAAACTCAGCTTACGGTGGCTATATCTTGAATGCCGCACTGTAACAGCACAAAATGGAGGGTACAATACGTCACTGAGGACCGAATTCGTCGAGCACTGCGAATCAACCACCGGGATACGGCATGCTGTTGATTGCTTCGTTGTTTTTCAGATCACGCGTTGCAGAACATGGAATGAGTAATTTACATTTTAGCAAGGCTGTGCGAGCTTGGTAAGCACAAATGATGATCATTTCTATGGAAAAATTAAAGAACATAGATCGTCACAAGGCTGACCAGGTGGCACATTGGTTAGTGCGACTGCTCACCACAACAGTGATGCCGAATAAGTTAACGGAAGAGTTCCACTGAAAGAAGGAAGAAACAAAAGTTAGGATGAAAAAAATGGCCGATAACGATGTAGATGCTGATACACCATTGACCGCAACAAGCTGTCACACCAAAAAAATGCTCCAACTAGCATTCCGAGCGATTCGGAAATGTTTCCAATTCGACAAGCGGTAACTATCAATTTTACTCGGCACACTTCTCATGGTCTTATCTTTCCGTAGCACGGTGCTTCCAATTACTATTTAGTTTTGTCCAATAATTAATCGCCTCGGTGAATACGGTCCGATGTGCGGAAATCTTATCTGACCTACAGAGAACGTGTTTCAATTATCGTCAGCTGTGAACACCTGCAAGTCGATCAACTGAACGAACATTAAGAGTTCCTATTAATACGCGATGGGAGCACGAATGAGGAGAATACAGCCTTGAAGTAACACTTAGCACTTTAAAGGTGCACAGTGTATTCCAAACAACCCTGCCCCTTTAGCCAATTCGTAACAATCTGCAAACCCTCGACAAGGCAGCTAATCAGAAGAATGTAACTTGTACACTACCTGCCAGCCAGCCGAACAATAGGAAAAACCCATCAGGAACAATGTAATGTTCCAGTGCGTCTGTAGGAAAGTTGAAAAAATGACCAATCTACTGTGCACTGAATGAGGTGAAGAATCCTCAAGACAGTTGTTCACAAGCTCTCAAACCATTTGGAAAGGAAACACACGATCAGTTGAACGCATTCACATATTTCAATAGGCGGCCACGCAAACTTTACCAATTTAGCGAGCGTTTCAGAATTTATAGGAAATGTACACATCGGATGAAACCGAGAAAGCCTACGTATATCGGAATAGGTATTGAACGACTTAGAAAGAAGAATTGAATTTGAACAGAGAAGTCAGAAACAGTTTCCTGTACAATATATCCATCGGACACACCGACACAGATCACCAGGTACACACTGTAGTCTGCGAATTTAGATAGCAAAGTTCAATGGGTACTGTGAAGCCGAACCACAAAACCGACAACCACATGTACACACGAACGCTCACATACGCCAATGTGACGTACAGTGATGTGCATGAATGTTCGTCTGATTGACCTTTTAAACAAACAAAAGTAAGTGTAGCAAGCCAAGCCATAACAGTTAGTTAGGCAAGGCGTTTGCAGAAATCCTCCTGAACCGACTAAATGCGAACGTTTCGAAGGTCAATGTTCCCGAGGAGCAGTGTGAATTCCGGTCGGGTCACAGTACGATCGACCTGGTGTTTGTTGCCAGCCCCTGTATGTCCTCTTCGTAGACTTCACCAAGGCATTCGATTCCGTGAACCGCGAGGCGTTGTGGACTGTGCTTGATAAGTTTGGACGGCCAGGCAAATTCGTCAATTCGACTGAAACGTTACATGTAGGCATGAGGGCGAAGGTACAATCATGTGGATCTACCTCTGATAATCTTGACATTGTCACTGCCGTCAAGTAGGGTTGTGTACTAGCCCCAGTCCTATTAAGTCAATATTTGACTGCATGATAACAGTCACTCTTCAGGACTCTGAGGAGGACAGCGTTGAGGTAGAGTACCGGACGGATGGGAGATTATTGAATATCAGACGTTTCGGCGCCTCAACCCGATTACAAACCTCAACGATGCACATGCTACTGCTCGCAGATGACAGCGCGCTGTTCTCATACAGCAAGGACGAACTACAGCAACTAGCCACGGCTTTCGCGACAACTGCATCCAAGTCCGAACTGGATATTAACACAGTGGATATTAACACAGTCTTCTCCGAGAGGAAGTGCTGCTTCTACACGTGTGTCTGAAATTCACATCAACGAAGTCGTTGTCGACAGCTGCGCAGAATTCTGCTACCTCGGTATCAGTCTGTCCACAGATCTGTCCGTCGACCGCGAGTTAAGAGCTCATGTGGCGACGGATAGTGCTGCTTTCGTACGTCTGGAAAAACGTAACGGGAAGAACCACAGCCTGAAACCGAGCAATAAGCTCTTTGTCTACCGCTCAATGGTGCTGTCTGTGCTGCTGTGCAGCAGTGAGATTTGGACATTGTAGCAGAGGAACGTCAGCTATTTGAGCCGTTTCCATGTGCAATGTCTGAGGCACATCTTGAGTATTCGGTGGACGGACACCGTTCCGACCACTGAATTACTGTGGCGAGCAGACATTGACGGGATGGAAGTCCTGCCGATGCCGAATCAGCTTTGCTGGCTAGATCACGTCTGTAGGTTGGGTGATGACTGTATCCCGAAAAGCTGCTGCTGTGTGGACAACTGAAACCAGGCAAGCGAAATCCTGGTGATCAAAAGCGCAGATAACAGGATGTTGTGCAGGTAAGTCTTCCGCGTTGTAACATCGATTTTGTACGTTCGGAAGACTTGGCATCGAATCGGACGGTCTGAAGAAATATGGTCCGGACGGGCGTCCGCAAGTTTAATGAGTAGCTATTGCGTGACAGCGTATGGTACGCAAGGGAACCACTGGTGCCATAGATCGCGGTGACGTGGCTATATGGCGTTGCGATGTGTGCGGTCATAAACGCGCTGGCCGCTCGGTATTAGTAGGTCATCAAAGTACTCATGGTACACCGTTGGCACAGAGACAACGAGTAAGTTAGTGTCAAGTAAGTTATACCCGTCATATCCATTTTTCTCTTGTTCACATTAACCAACGACTGCCGTCGTCTAGAACTCACTCGCATCCCTTTTCAGGAACTTGGATGTCTGTGGCCTTCTACAATTCACACAATTTAGCACTGTTGGTGCACTGTATGATGAAAGTATTGTTTTCTTCCAGTCTAGCTTTGCAATTTTATTTTTCTCCATATCCTCTCTGAAGTACACAAACACGTAATCCTGTCTTGAATCACCTCTTGCAATACGTTTCCATTATTTTTCTTCCCAGTGTAGATTTTACCAATGGAGTCTCTCTCTCTGTGTTTATTTCTCGAAGGTAGGGGTTTCAATTTCAAGCCGTCCTCTCAGTTGGCAAACCAACACTGGCCGACTGGACACAAAGGCCTCACTCGCACAACTGGTCTTATTCCATCGGGTTTACACTGGATACGTGGTGTATGAGTGGAATCGCAGGTTGTGCACCGCAATCCATTTGCTGAGACGGTTAAGTACGGGCGTCCTTCGACTTCGGTCATTGTGACAGGCTAATACGAACAGGATGACGCCAACCGTACGAGTCGCTGTTGATGTTTTTGTTTGGCTTCACAATATCCATTGAACTTTGCCATCTAAACCCGCAGATTGTAGTGCGTATCTAACATGATGCAGCAAAATTTGTACTGTTTCTGACCTCTGTGTTCAAATTTGTAACGAAAAGTTGTTTTACTTTCCAAAAGACGAAGTTCCAAGCCATTTGTTCTCTTTGAAAGTCATCGACTCGGTAAGAATCAAACGAAATGCCTGAGTAACTGTTCTTTTCTCAAGCTAAGCATGACATCAAAGTAACCAACAATAAAACAATTTGTCTGCAGTTAGTGGATTCGTTACCATGGCCGCCTTTAAAGATATGATATGATGCACACCTTCCGGGTTCTGGAAAGCTTATAGTTTCGGATGAATCAAATAAAACATTCATAAAGTGGTTTTCATAACTCTTTGGCACATTTGTTTGGCACCAGAGAAGAGAAAACATCAGGTCTCAGAGATAATTTGCACAAATCTCCCGTTTTCGTAACATGACTTGTGGTGTGAACGTACCCGTAGATCCGACCAACATTTTTACGGTCACCGGAAACTGTTCCACATCTCTTCCAGCACCAAAAGCTGTTCTGCAATCTCGTTTGTGGTACACTGACTGGATAACCATTTTAAATAAAGGAGCGACCAGTGTTCCTGGCGGTTGGTATCTAGGTATGTTCACCACCAGCTTCTTACAGTCAGCAAGTACATCCAGTAGCAACACTACAGATGTCCTGAGGACTACCAGCTAGCACAGCTGTTGGAGGCCAGTTACGGAATATACAGTATGTTGCGTCGGTGGGCGTCAGCATTTCGAACGAGCGTTCCGACAAAATATTTCAAAACTTAACTTAGTCTACATGACCCGCAAATTACAATAAGGCAAGGTAAGATAACGAGGAACACAAAAACAGCGGTCCATCATTGACACATTCATCGGAACTTTCGACCATTCAAGACCAGCGAAAGTGCTTCTTTATTAATACAAAACTGTGACCCTGCGTGCCATGTGAAGATGAGAACAATTATTCGGATTGACATGAAACCCGCATTTTAATCGTATTCTTGCGGTAAGAGCTTACCTTAGCCTTGACAATGTACCTCCTGTAGGCTTTTTCATCCCCCCCCCAATCAATACCGATTTCTTTATGATCATTAAATCTCTTATGCAGTGTCACAGTGAGGTATTGCGCCTGGAACCCTACGCTGCTTGACTGGAACATACCTGTCGATAACTTTGGTAACAGCAACCATCGTGTGACGAATACGCTGGGGTACCAGACCAACAGGTCTTTAAGTTCTTGGATGAGGGACATCCAACTCGCTTTGTGCAAGTTGTTTACGAAATACCGGGCGGGTGGAACATCTGTCCCTCAACCACTGTTTCAAACGAGATGGCGGTGATCATTACGAACAAGGGGGACGCTAGGTTACAGGTTAATAGTCCTGTTTTAGCTAGGTTGTACATAATCTAGTGTTGATAGTCATCCAATGCGTGAGCCCCTTGACACATTCAGTTACGTGAGAACTCATTACATCGTAGAACTCAAAGAGGATCATTCAAACTGAATTATATACTTCACTGACGTTGAGGTGAAACTCCGAATAATTAAAATTACCCATTAATGGAACCTGCAGAGATAAGCCGGCAAGTGGCGCCATTAAGTAAGCGATCATTCACCAGTGAGAGAGACAGTGGTCGGTGTGTTTTACCGATGAGTGGCTAAAATGCACAATGTGCCACATAGTTTCACACCAGATCAAATGAACCGGGTCGCTTAATGCAGATTTCTTGAGTTGGTTGTCAGATTATGCCGTAGCCTCTCGCACACTGGCGATCGTGGTGGTACACAGTCATCAGGTTTCTCTCATACAGATAACGGACTGTCCTGATGAACCGCATGCCGTTCGAAACATCTTCAGTTTTGTTCAGAGGAGATGCAGCACTGGTTTCCAAACACTTGACGGAGGTAGCAGAGGAGTCTACCACTGGTCACTTAAGTGTCTGTATGCTTTCACTTCTGCGGAGTTGGGCGACCTCAGCTGTTTCGGTGCCTAGCCCCTGTCTTCAGTGAAGATGATGGCAGAATCTCGTTTTTAAACAGTGGAATTGAAGCGACTGATGAAACATCAGTGAAGACTTTAGGGCTAAAATGGGTGAAAGATATGAACATACAACATATGACCGACCTCGGAAAATGAGATCGGTCTGCACAGATCCCGACACAACCTGGAGGTTGTTGGTGAACAGCAAGCCAGACTAGCAAGGTTTGGTCAGTCATGGTTTGGGTCAAGAACAACACTCATGAAAGTCCGGGTGCTGAAATCTATGACTTAATCTGCTACGTTCATGTGATGGTCAAGTTTGTGTATTACATCGATTCGGAGGGCTGCGCTGAAGAGCAGTTTGGTTTTAACAGTTACAGCCATGACAGAGAAGCCAACAAGAGTGGTCAGACGAAGAGCAGGTTAACTCGTGGAGTTGTACATCGAACGACTGAGCTCGTAAGAGTGCTGAGATAGTACGGCAAGAGTTTATGAACGTACAGCAGAAGTACGTTTACACTTGCAGTATTGCTGTCTTCCGAACAAAAAAGAAGGGAGTTAGAAAAGATAACTTCAAAAAAGAGAGCATTCCAATCACCCAACAGTTAATCATGATCGTCGCTATACCGCTCAAATTCGTATAAAACATTTTGTACCATTCCAAAGTCTGATGCAGCTTTAAATATATTATAGAACGCAGCAGTGATAAGAATCAGACAATCTTCTCAATCACTAAACCCTCGGGATAGGCAAGCCTCACTATCAAGTGAATCAGACTTGAATCTTGGCTCCGAGTGAAGTCTGCCAAGTAAACCATTCCGCTAATTGCCTATTGCTGTCTCACGCAGTAGATATTTGAGTCGGACAATCAGAGTGGGGTCCTCGGAGTCAACATACTTCCGTGGGATAAGCGGGCAGGAAGTACCAGAAGTTGCCGTTCTCCCGAGAGTGATATTATTTATTTAGTGTCATTTTTGGGGTAACGATACGACGAACAAGTGTTTTCGATAATTCTTTCTGAAATCAAAACAATTACACAGATATCATCAAGAAGTCATAAGACGAACTACAAAAAACAAGAGGGGATTGTTAACGAATGATAGTAAAGGTTATTATTAGACTCCACAACAGTAACTGGTTGGGCCCAGATCGGACGTTCATTGGGACGTTACGTCACAGGCTCAGGGTCAAATGTTCGCATGTGGTTAGAGTGAATGTGATTTATCTGTGGCCACGGAAGCTGCAAGGACTGAACATATTTCTTTTGAAAACATGTTAGGGTTGGTTGAATGTTGGCAACTCTATAGAAAACCCGGAGTGTTTCGTTGACGCCTATGCGATGGTTGGTGCCAGTTGGATGTGCAACAATGGCGCTGGTAATTGATTTACAACAACCGGTTCAGATCCAACCTGGATGATTCTTCTTGATCCTTTTGGCGCACGATTAACATGTTCTGCAGTACGACAGCAGCACGAAAATACACGACCATTGGTTGATCTTATTATCGGCATTGTCCTGAACCAACTTCTTAAGGTTGGCACTGGAAAGGTACGTCTGATTGACTGGTACACGCACCGGTTGAGCTGGTCAGTTACAGCATACTCTTTAAACGGGAGTTTTAGAAACGCGGCTTAACTTGTCAGTTGTGAGCATTACTTCATGCGTGACTTCGGCTTTCACGTTTGAAGTGATGAGTTGTTTTGGATAACCGTTTTCCTCCAATAGATTTTGAACTGTTTTCGGTTCCTGTTCTACTGCGTCATCCGAATAAATCATTCTTGTTCTAGTTGCCAGACATTAGGCTAGACTTTGTTTCTGTTTAAAGAGCACAAAACTTCGGAAACTGGTGTATTGACCTGTCCACGTAGATTTGCGACATACCGTCTCAAAGTCCGGTCAATTTGACACCTAAGAAGTGGAGCTCGTTGTTAGATTCTTCTTCTGAGATGGAGAGTAGTGAGGCATGTGCTGCATTAAAAATCCGAAAGATGGTAGTTAACTCATCTTATTATAGCAAATATAGCGTCTACACATCGGCGGTATATAGGAAGACTCCGAATAGTCGACTGAAGTTGGGATTTCAATTTGCCCTCGAATACGTCTGCCAGCACGGGACCTGGAGGAGATCGCATTGCTACCCCATCTGACTGTCCATAAAGCTCGCCGTAGGTATGGAGTCTAGTGGTAGTCTCTAGTATCATTCGTTAACAATCACCTCTTGGTTTTTGCGGTTTGTCTTAGGACACTTTGATAAGAGCTGTATGACTGTACTGACTTGAGAAAAAATTACCGAAAACAGTTGTTCGTTATGTAGTGGAACTCTTAACCGTGATAGCTTGAGTACGCACTAACAAATAACGATATCTCAAAGATAGTCAGTGAAAAGGTCAAGTCAGTGGATTGGATCTTTACTGTTGGGATTTTGGTGTACAAGCTTAATGCAGTAGCGCTCGTCTGGACCGTGTCCTGTCCTGTACAGTTGGCAGTCAGTTGTTGTCGCTCAGTTGTCTGGTGCAGTTGTGTTGTGATCCGGGTCCGACCGCGTCATGCATGCCTGTGTATCGACCGCACGGAATCACATCCAATTGGAGCGTTCCAATTGGCTCAGTGCGCAGATGGTGACTACGCGCGTGCGTGCGCTCGGGTATGGAAGAGAGCTGTCGGGCCGGTGAACGGGCATATGCAGGTTGGGGCAATGAGCGTCGCTTAGACTAGTCAGCTTGTCAAGTGACCGGACGCGTGAGAGGGCGAGACGAGGGCTACAGTTACGTCGTTACTTCTGGTCTTATGGGAATTTTCCGACAGCGACTATTACCACTTTCTCCTAGTCCGCGTCTCAGTTCCTCTGCGTATCCTGAACTGTCCAAGGTCTCTGAGGCCAAGGCGACCGGTAGACACTGGCGCGTTCAGTGCCCAAATTTTCTGACAAGTTGATGAGCAGACTGTTTTGATGAGTCTATTGCCACCACTAGAAATAACAGTTTTAATAACCGTACCTAACTGCACATTTTCGATCATTTCGCTTTTCTACCCAAGCTTCTTTCAGACAAGCTGTTAGTTTTGATTTTCCGTTCTAGGTCTAAAGGCACAACTTGCAACGCGTCGCGCCATCTTGTTATGTGTGTTCATTTTTATAGAGTTGACAATAACACACAGGCTCAATGCGCTGAATCTGTTTCCCTTATAGCTCGTGTTTTGACAGCGTCAAACAGACTGGGTATTATTCTGCTGGACTGTTCCAACAAGTGATGGGCCAGATGACGGTGAAAAAGTTCTTAGACGTTAACTTTGATGAATCCATTACATAGTATTATTTTGCCTTACAGTTTCGCAAAAGCTTTTCTGTTCGAACACCTATGCTTGGTTAAATTAATTTTTATAGTGCGGATTCAGCCATTGGTTTACAGTGTTACTTTTAAATCGTTTGCCTATATTTGATACCAACTGTAAGCTGCCTGAGTAGCTGGATGGACAGCTATGTCGTTAGTGGTTTCATCCGTCCTAGAGGTGGACCTTATTCCGTGGTTCATTCACCTCGAATATGAATTTCGTAACAGTCGAGTTTCGTCTGATCAGGCAAAATTTAGCCAGCCGGTGTTGCATTTGCTAAGAGAGAACACGACCCAAAGTCTGGACGTACTGGTGAATAAGCAAACGGAAGACCACTATGGAATTTTCAAAGAAACTAAGTAAGCGTTTAGTGGGCAGAAGTTTAGCGAAAATCGTGTACTAACCAACCCTTAAGAACAGTTCAGAGAACAGCTTTTAGGCAATTTTCACGTAGACGAGCCTCCTGGCCAGGACTTGTGGAAACGGAGAGCACCGGAGATAGCGCAGGCGAAGGTGCCCAATACACGCTCGCAACCCCAAGCGGAGGCATTGGGAACAGTTGGTCAGGTGGCACAGCTTTTACAACTACCGCTTGGTCAAACGTGTGCCACAACGCAGATGCCCTATCCAGTGTGTTGCGGATGCGTTCGTTCACACTGTCGCAGATGGTTGTACTTTTGTCCAGTCGCCTGCTCACTTGTCTTACCAGCCGTTGCTGGTCTGGTAAAATGGGATCAATAGGTCTGTGCTTTCTGATTGGTTGATTGTCGGACTGGTCACATGGTAGGCATGATATTCGTTGTGGCTACCTACTGGGTGGCAGAAATCCAGTGTACGCCCTCAAGTCTCGTGTTCTGATTCAGAACTGCCCGTGGGGTTATAACATTGTGCACACAGCGAAAATGGCTCCTCTACGTCCACCGCAAGTACAGAAACACTGCGGGAAGAAGTCGCAGCCTTCGCCGAAACTTAGGCAAAATTCCGTTAAGTCTTCCCGCGTGCCACCAGCCAAGAAGACCCTCTAGGCATGAAATGCAGCAGCAAAGGATGGCTACTGCTGCGAACACCAATACTTTGGCATCCGATCCACCACGAATCAGTCAACTGGGCAGGAAAGCTTCAACACCTACCTATAATGGCGACCAACGTCGTCGGCGCTAAACAAAGGCGGCAGAACTTATTACAGAATAAATAAATAATAACCACGCTCTTGGTTAATACTAAGGGGGGGCAAATCAGTGCGTCTCTGACTCTAAAAGACGAGGTGTTGAAACCCTGCAACCCACTGCTCTACGCCGCGAACGACACCTATATGATCACTTACTGACAGCACCTTATCAAATTCACTATTAGGTTAGGTGACCCGGCGTGCATGGCAACAGTTGAGACTATAACACCAATATACGTCCAACCTGGGACTCGTGGGCAATTTGTGGATCACTCTGTTGAGTTCCCACAACTAGTTCACATATGCCATCAGTGGCCCCCAATGTCACGCATTACCTCCTCAACAAGGGAACCCCACCTCAACACAGCCTCGCCGGTTGGCTCCCGACAAACCAAAACTCGCTAACGCAGAATTCCAGCGCATGCCAGAGATCGAACTAATAGTCCTCCAAATACCCATGAGCCTCAGAGCTGCATTTGATCCGGAAGAAGTGGGGTGATTGACGTCCTTGTGATGATGATTTCGGGCTCACCAAAATAACTGTATATGGTAAGTACCTAATTCCATACACGCAGGATTTAACTACTTGCTTGTATGGCAAAGAAGATATACTTAAAACCGAAGTTAACACACGTGCTGGATTTTCCGAGAGCCTTAGAATGCTATTTCGTTTGAGCAACGCCGTTCAAAATTTTCGACACTTTATTCATGAAGTTAGTCGTGGTTTACATTTTGTGCACACCTATCTGCGTGACACCTTGTTGGACAGCACTTCATACGAGGGGCATCTTACATACATTCGCGTCCAACCTCGGCGACTGGCCACACATAGCACAGCAATAAGCTTCAACTGCAAACCAGGTGAGACCGTGCTTACGCGTCTGGATCACCAGATGTGATATATTTACATAAGATAAAAAATTATTGCTCTGCTTATAAATTTATTTCGCTTACTGCCGTTCGGACAGGCATTACCCTGAATTTCTCGTTTTCCTAACCCAGCACGCGACACTAGAGAGGCGTGATCAACTAGTCAACAAATCACGATGCGGTGTCTGCGATGGTTGGGTCACGTGCACCACATGCCAGCTGAGCGCTCGCTTTATCGGGCATTACGCACTGAGACCACCAACAGTTGGGCGAAACTGTGTGGTGGTCAAACAGCAGCGTGGTCTCTAACTATGAAGATCCTGACTGTTGCACTGAGTAAAGTCGGTAAGTGTCGCGTGCCAGGTTGGGGTCATTGTGACCACTGAAATCGCTGGCCAGAAACAGTATCCCAGATGGTAATGTGCCTCAGTCAAAGGCGTACCTACATCTGTTCCGTTTCAAGATGATTTGCTTAAACTTCTTTTATCGATTTTAAGTGACTATGGTAAACTTTTCTACTTCTAGGCTATTCCACGTCACTGTCGATATCAGCTTCGGCCCGAGTCACAGTACCCTTTGGTCAGGTAAACGCTGTTATGAATGAATCAATGACCATCGAATAAGCAGGCGTAAGCAGCCCATTAACAGCGAGCACCTGGATGCCAGAAACCTCTGACACAGCGGCTGTAAACAACGAAAAACTTAGGGCGTGAAGAGAACTGGCACAACTATCCGGAGTGTTAAGAGAGGGAACATTGCGAACGTCAATACACAATGAGTTCTATTTCGATAGACAGATTCACGGACACTCAAAAGGCCCTGGAGAATTCTGAACATGTGGGTGGACTCTAATGGACTTTTCAAGTTTGCCACACTTGGCTTGCTGTAGCACCAGTACTTGCTTTATTTCACATTGGTAACCAAACAAACCATAGGGCGACTCCCAAGCTGGTAGATCTCAGGACTCACTTTCAAGAAGGTTGAATGTGATGAGCGATTGAGTGTGGATCATTTTAGGGTTGGTCCCAACCGCTCCCAGTGTATTCGTACACGTATCAACAGCCCTTGGGAGGATGTCTCTCATCAGAGAATGAATCACATCATTTCTCGCCAGGTTTTGATGGCAGCGAAACAGGGCCGAAGGCAGCTTTTCCTTCCAAAAAGTCCCTGATCAGCGACTGTCCATGAAAATGTCGATGTTTCATGATACGTGACAAGGGAAAGGTGTGATAAGCACATTCGCGGCCAGAAAATAATCACGCGTATCCTTTGGGATCTCGCCTTTCTTCTGATTTGATGAGGAGACTGTGAGTAGACTCGATGTAGTTTCGCAGTGACGTCAAATGCATATCTATTCAATTTTTTCAACTGTCTGAAAGTATGTTGTCAGAGCTGACTTATCTCAATATAAACACAAGCTTTGAAAAGAAAGTGTATGGGCGTGTCCAACCGGGGCCTTGTACGCCTTCAACAATTCACAGTAGACAGCCATGTCTGTCTCGGACAGCGGAATGTCTAAAGTGCAATTAACGATGCAGGCCAGATCGTCTACATGAGAGGGTTCAAGCTACTGGAAACTTTCCTCAAAATATCGTACTTGTCCTACCAGGTAGACGCGATTGGTCAGCGATAGATGAACACACGATGACGACCACACTGACGACTAAGGCGGCAGCTAATAAAAAACAGCGCTGATTTTGGGGTGACTAATGTTAAAATCGGTAAGCAGGCGACCGGTAATTTTCGCAACGACATCATGCTGCTGTCACGAAACTGCGGTCTGGCAAGCGCGAAATCGCGCAAACGTTATTGGGTGGCACTTTCCATCCTGTTAGCCACCTTTGAATGCACTTTACCGTCTTAAAGTGGTAAACCTTGCACCAAAACCACGCCAATCACATAAATTTTGGAGTAAACAATAGAGCTGTTAAAACAGTTCAATAATTTATAGGAAGCTGTGTTTCGAGTGACAGAGGTATGCACAGTAATGGTGGAGACGGTGTTCCTACGACTGGGCTACATTTCTTCAACTAGATACATCTTTGAACCAAAAGGATGTCTCGTTTAAAACTGAGGGTGGTATTTGTAAGGGTATAAAGTGAGTATTGTTAGCCTACAACTGCGAGACGACGTCACGAAAGCTTGATGTACAGCGTCCTTATACCTCCGACAATTAACGTCTACATTCAAACGCAGAGTGAACATTATCATCAAGTGAACAGACAGAGAATTCGGGGAAAGATTTTAGCAGTGGGCATCAGGCAAGCTCATTACTACACGGAACATTGAAAACTTGAATGAAGAGACCACGCATCAGGAATGCTACATGGAGAACGCTTCGCAAAGATCCAAGCTCGTTGGGAGTAAAGAATACCGTGGTCGTGGTAAAATGGAATAAAAGCGACCGCCAGCTGGGAACCGTAGGTCTCGTTCGTAGCTCCTATCTGGGAGGTTCGCGGTGCAATTTACTTGTGATGGGGGAATACTAGGAGAAATGGTGGCCAACTAGATTTCGGGGCGTCTTACGGCTGTGAAGTACGGCTATCTTACTTTCACTCAGACTCGCTTATAAGTTGTAAGCACATCAAAGTTGACCACTCAGACATGAATTCAGGAATTATGAATTATGCATTATATCATTCGTCTTATCTACCATATGAAACAGTCTTTTTACAGTTTGGCATCAATGTCAACCAAGAGTGCATAGCTGATGTCGACGATGAAGACTCGTGGTTGGCACCGTTAACACAAACTTTTGTTTGCCGCAGTTGGATGCGAACTCCACTGACCGGAATACAGAACCCCATGAAAGTATTTCGAGAAAAGGTTACGTAATGGCGCAGAATCTTAGTTTAATAAGTTCAGGTTTCCGGCATGTACGCCACATGCCCAGCGATATACCGGGTCACAGTGGACTGTGTGATGCTTTCGGGCAGTTCAAACCGAGAGAGCAATAGCCGCAGTAAATTAAGACCACACGCGAAACTACACCACGGTGGTTGAGGTCACAAACGACGAACCATTGCGAGCTTCCTCACGAGTGTATGACCACGTCAATGACAGTAAGCGAACGAAGGGTAACGAAGAACAAACTTACTTGGTGCAATGCATTCACTCCTACGTGATTTTCAAGTGGTCGCATTTTTTCGAGAGAGGACTTTTGTTGTACTGAATATAGACAATCAATTCCTTCAGGAATGATAATCACAAGAGCGGCACCCAACAATAAACCGGCACCGAAGATTGTTAGAAGACGAAGTTTGGCCTAGAAATAAGAATACAACAGAGTGAGATGATTTATTAGAAAACGTACGAGCCGAAAGCAAAGGGTCCACATTCATTGGGTCCAACTTGAATAAAGTTAATCAACTCGTCGAAGAAACTAGGGCCGCAACATATTCGAAATGAGTTATGTACGAGCGAAGAACGTAGCTACATTACAAGCCAGTGTTGAAAACAACACGAACACAAGATATACAGAAAACACAGGTTCAGATATAAAACCTGATTCTGATGGCAAAACTTTCAGTGGTGGTAGTTTGATGTGAGCACAAAATGGTAGCTCTTGTCATTATTAATTTCCAATGATAATGAGTTCGACAATACATCTCGCGGAGGCGGTGGCAAGTAACACATGGAAACCACCCTCTCTGTACACAGAAAGACTTTCATCAGTATGAGATTGTCCTAGCAACTGATGTGCAGTGGTTTATGTGAGTGCGCGTGTGGTTGATCTTCTTGTTTGGTTTTATAATATCCATTAGACTTTGTTATACAAACCCACAGACTACACTATGTACCCGAGATGCAAAGAAAGGTGTCCGACAGATGCACTATGCGAAAAATTGTTTCTGACTCCTCTGAACAATACATCTGTTACAACTCATAACACATCAATGACGTTCACTTGTGATTGATAGACTAGCCCAACACTAATAAGGACAACGCAGCAGACTTCCGGTTTCGCTTACAGTGGACAAAAGCAGGCGTGAAAACGACTGCCACCGAATATTCAAACATGCCATTACATTGTCCCTATTGCATAGCACGCCATATCAGAACCTTTAACGCATCGACATTGTACGGGATTTGCCATCCGGGTGCTCAGACCATCACATTTTCCGTACCGGCTGTTATTTACAGACCACCAGCACCTGGAAGAAAGTATGGGTGCTCAAATTACGATGTAACCATAGAACATGATGACACTGACTACTCCACTGTGTAAAGTGAGTATGTTACCTAGCCGATTGAGGGTTTTGTGGTTACCCAAACTGTTGGAGAAAAATCGTTATCCGAGATAGCAGCATGCCACACAGCGACTGCATCTACTGAACTTCCAGTTTTATTTGACATTAATTAATTTCTGTCCTTTTCCAGATTTTACTTTTCTGAACAACTTTCTTTACCGGGATATTCCACGCAACTGTTCAGGCAAAAAAGAGATCGAGTCACATGAAGCTTACGGCCATCAGAAGCGAATGTGCATTGTCGTGCGCCGCACATGTGGTATTTTGCGTGCCGCTTGCTGGGGATCGTCAAAATGGTTTTACGTAATCAGGTTTTATCAAAATCATTGGCTGATAGGGGATAATAATAATTCGCAACTCATTTCACTTAGTTCTGCTTTCGATGAAATATCCCGCGATCGTCCGCGACAAACTGATGTGCTCAGTCGATGTGAGATCTCTGTGTGGTAATATTCCGTTTCATGAAACTTCTGACATTCGCGATTTTATTCTCAGCAGTAATGAACCTTTACCCATTCCAGAGTTTGAATCGAAACCATTACTTTTAGAAACATAAAGTGGAAAGTTCAACTTCCAGACGCCTACTTTCCGACAACCGGAAGAATTTGCAACGGGCAGTCCGGTGGGTCCATGTTGGGATAATGCCACAATTAATCCAAAAATGTTGTTTTTTCTGCTTTACCACTGTATGAGCCCCCACTACTGTATGGGGCTCCACTACTGTATGGGCTTCCACCACTGTATGAGCATCCACACTGTATGATCCTCCGCTTGAACAATATGAATACGGTGGAGTTTTCCAGTGTGTTTGAACACGTTTGGTTGAGATCGAATATACCCTTGGCTGAATGTTCCCTGTCTTCTTGTCTTCTTCATTTCCGGTAGTTCGTATGTCGTCCGTGATAACGCAGATCGTTAGTGAAACCGTCGTAGTTAAGCCGGGTTATCGTGAATGCTGGGCGTTAGTGATTTTGCATCAATTGTCAATCCGTGCGGTTCATAACAGTCCATTCCTAGCGGATTTCTTTGCGATTAAGGCTGAATCGGTATCATATTGTAGCGTGAAGGCGTCCAATAAAGCACAATCTTTATTGTCCAAATCGCCAGTCCCATGCAACGCGCGCTCTCTCGTTTATGAGTCATAATTCCAACCCGCAACACCCCCCGGTTTCCGTTCACACGTCGTGTGCACTTCTGACCGGTTTACGTGTGTGATCAGCGCCTTCTACCGGGGGGTTTTCTGCCTGCCATTCCTCGTCTGTTTGTCCGATTTCGTTGCGCGATGGCTCGTCCGGCTGCTCGTGCTGTCCGCCATCCACCCAATGTTGGCCTTGACCGTATTCCAACATCGTGTCGAGATGTTCCTCTAAATGTTGGAGAAACCACGCCTCCGATCTGGCCGTCTGTCGTATTTCGTCTGCCCTGCCTCGCCCGTTGGTCCGATCCAGTCGAGCGATGACT
>QNGE01000830.1:123123-143407 GCA_008508345.1 Paragonimus westermani
TGCCAACCATCTTCCAACCCCCAACCTGGAGGACCAGGAGACTGTGGTTTGTCAGACCTCTACCTGTTGGCCTGCCTGGTATGAGTAACTCTGTCCAGTTTAGCCCAAAAGGTCATCGAGATGCGCAAGCCGTCACACCACGTCAAGGTCCAGTCTCACCGTGACGGAAAACTCATTATAGAGAACTAAATAAACAACCGCCTTCCGTTCCAGGACATTTTGGTTATCCGAAGATCAGATGGCATGACAGGAAAATCCACCAACTGAAGGCTTACCAAGGCAGGATAGTGTATGCACTTCAAAATCTTCTTTCCAGTGCAATTTAACAGAATTCTGGTTAGAGCACTCTTCCGCACAGCGAGGGGGCTATGCATTAAGGACAATTTAAGGCTAGCATTAGGCACACTGAAGGTCAACGGACAACTCCTGTAATTTATCAAGAAGTATGGTAGTGACATCGCCCCAAGGATACATGTGTCATATTTAGTTTCTATATCGTATTCTCCTCTTTCCTATCCTACTGAGTCCCCGACATATATTGTTATTCTAATCGACCTTTCCGTTCATTACATCACAGACCACATGCCGCATTTTCTGGTTGATTAAAGCCTACCTATGAGGTGTTGTCTTTTCACTCTCTCGTTTATTCCTCTCGGATCTACTTATTACAACAGCTAACAACGGCACAAAAGAAGACTGTATATTGAGAACTTCCGTTTTCAGATGGCGGCTGGTTAACAATGACAGAAAGCGTCTAACAGCCATTGTATCCGGAACCTATGACGCTGCAAAACTGCGTAAAACAGAATGAATCAGAGCCTAGTCAATCTCCTCAGGTAGCAGCAAACAGCCTATGTCCGTCACAACCCACAGTTTACACAAATATTTGTGTAGCTGCATTATGAGCAGGAAGAACAAACTGGCAGCTAGCTTATCGTATCAAGCAGCATGTTCCCAAGGGGGCTAGAAACACAGCAATAAACCTCGGACGTTTGAATACAGATAGACAGACAGACAGACAGACGGCATCCAACGTCATGAATAGCAAAGTATATAATCCACACAGGACGCAAAATCGAAGTTTGTGATGCATTCTTTGGGATTTTTCGAAACACTGGAAAGGCATCTTACAGTGTGAAGAGACTGTCTACCAAATGTCAAAACCAACCTTGTGTTCAAAAGCAGTTTGTGATGCCCTTGCGGCTGTCCTGTTAGTCTGCATTTTTGGTTCCCATTTTTGTTTCCGTCTTTCTAATCCGACAAATCATAATTTCAGCCCGACGGAACCTTGTCTGCAACCTTGTTTGCAATTAGTTGCAATTCCGTGCGGTCAGAATGTACAACCAGTTTTGTGCACTCAAAAAAGTTTGAGCAAAAAGCGTCAACTTCGTTCTCTTTTATCGTTAGACATCATACTACAAGCCGAATGGTCGTCGTGATTGATTTTCGAGCGTCGGCGATAATTCCTGGGTGGGTAACTTAGTTTAATTTGAAAGGTTGTCGAGTAAAGAAGACTGGATGTAGAAATATGGATTTTCAGGTTGATCATCAGAAGCATTTATCGATGGTTCTGGATCTGTGACAGAGTTGCCCACATGTAAAATGGGGTCCAAGTACTTCGGTTGTGACCTGGTTGATAGAAATGGGTTTGGTTTTGACACACAGCCGCTTGATAAAGTGATGGTGTCTGGAAAGAAATGTGCCCTAATCGGGATGGTTGGCTGGATCCAACTGACGTGATAGCTGATGCCTTGTTTCACTAGTCGGTGGCGCTGGTGTATCTTCCGGGATTTGAGAAGGGAGAGATCTGTGGGGGAGCCACAGGCGCCTTAATACGATAAGTTTGTGCTTGTTGGTGTCGGAATATTAGGTTTATTACACTGATGTCCCTGACTTACGCTTGGAAGCTTCCACTGTAATAAATGCAGTCGTTTCTTTATGCCTGCTTCTGATCGATTTATCGTGTGATCGATGATGGCTGCATACAAACACTTCAGCGTAGATCTAAAAATGAAGAGGTCGCTTGCGTAGCGAATTAGCGTAGCACCTTCCAACATTAACCAATAAAACCTAGTGGTAAAAAGATGGGACAAACGGTGTGCGTTGTATTCTCTCGAGTGTTTTTGATGTTATTGATGCGGTAAACCACCCGGAGAGATAAATTCAACGTGATGTAGAAAGCACCGGTATCCAAAGCCTTCGTGCAGTGATGATAGGTGGCTTGTTAGGTTTCGGAGTGTGCCACTATGTTTCCGCAAGCTTGCAAGCGTTTTAAACTCCATAGCACAGAGGGCAATTCTGATACACTGACTGGTTTCAGTTGAAATTTGCGTTGGCAGGGGCCAATGGTTCGTTAATAGTTGTCAAAGAGCCAGTGGGATTTCTATCCAGAGACTCCAGATTGGAAGCTTTAAGAGAACAGGAATACCCCCTGCACCCCGGCCCTTCATAGGCCTCAAACCGCGGCTCTGTATCCACCGTAATATTGTGACGAAGTTATTTGGTTACCGAGGTAGGAGGGACCTCGAAATACAATAAATAGGAAGTAGATGAGGACTGACATACAAAACAGTTGTGAACAGATGAACTTTTACGTGGCTTGAGAGATGTCCCGACAGTATGCTAAGTACTACCAACCCCACACGAAATGAAGGTTGATAACCGTTCGTTAACCGGAAATCAATGATCAATGAATGTTCCGAACGAGCAGAAGCATAAGGAACTAGTATTCAAGGATTATCGATACTACGCAGCAGAATAAATGTAATAGTAAGCAATTAATGAGTCAGGACTCTCAAATACCTCCGGGATGCGACGACGTAGGCCATCTGTACAAGAGAGGCCGTTCTCACTATTACGGTATTTGGGGCAGACAAAGTACTGCAAAACGAAAATGGACTGTTCAACAGTAGATTCAAAATGCCTCAGAGATTTGTACACTATAAGTTGCATGATCTGATAAAAAGCGCGGCAAAAAAACGGATAAGAAAGTTAGCTTGATTGACAGTCAAAACTCGCCTGGTTCAAGAACCACGAAAAGAAAGTACAGAACGAAGGTGACGGTAATGTCAGATTATTATACTATTACATGCAAATTAAATTCTCATTACAATAACGAGTACATTTCAAAAGAAACTCACGGGTGACAGATTGAAGGCAATAGGTAAATATCCTGCCAGGTAAGATCCAACGAACAACAAGAGATTTAAGAATATGAAAGTCAGCATTTTCCAAAAGGGCTGGATAACGCGACCAGCCGAGAATATATTGTTAATGTTTTTTGGCAGAAGGATTTAGCACGCAATTCTGAAAAAAGAAACGACAAGGAGTAAGCATTAAAAGAAGTGCCAGAAAGAGTAAGCAGATAACATTCTATACGGCAATAATAAGGTCGATGTTACGGAACACTTCCTCTACAAAAGGCGGACTTATGCTTTAACCACGCAGTGATGAGAAAGCAATGGACGTGCCTGGATTCAGCATAATTTCAGTATTTCTTGCAATTTACTATCAACGACAACAACACACCAGAGATTCGTGCTGACTTCAAACTATCTAACCGTTTCCCGGGGGCGATGCCAGCGATGTACAGTCTTATAAAGAAATGAGGCCTGTCAAGTGCCGTTGATTTAGATGAGACAGAGAACACCTTGTGAGTAAAACAGGTATATCAGCAGTAGTACAAACGCACAATCAAAAATAACCCTTGAAAATGAACTCCAAGCATCATGTGCGCTTTTGCTTCAATGCTCGTAGGCAAATAGAGTTGCAAAACAAAACCCCACGCTGTCTATTTTTTGGTGATTACATTGGCGGTTTTGACATTCCACTGAAGTGTGCAAATTGTGGATTGAAGGTAATCATGTCGCATTCGCCTCCAAAAGAGTGTACAAGTTACAAAATCAACCGTACGTCCACATTGTTCAAAGTACATACAACAATAGATCTCCAGTCTGTTAAGAACCCGGAATATCTTATGAGTAAAAATATGTGGAAAAAGTGGACGATAAATCGAAGGTTGTCATGGGCTACACAGAATGACCCAATCACCTGTTTGTTTATCGACGGCCATTATCCGGAGAAAATGAAGTTCCTCTGACCGCTACTCACTGCAAAACAATGAGGATGATTCCACAGTGAAAAAAATAATGGTAAAAGGGAAATAAAGACGGTAAATGGAATTACAGTCTTGTATTTATGTACAAACAACAGTGGATACATGTATTCAACTGATTTCAGCATGGTGCTATTGTGACATTCCGGAATCAATCACTGGTTTCTTCTGGAATGGGAGGTATAAAACTTATGATGACGCCGCGTCAAGGTGTGTAAGTAGGAGTAGGTTGCACTGGGTGTTTTATAGCAAACTCGGCCATGGTGGCATAGTCGGCTTATGGGATGTTCGCTGATTTCACAATTACTGCTGAAGTGACTTGATTATGTAAACTGCGTGGAGTCAAGCACTTGTGGAAACCGCATGGTCTTATCTATGGAGACAACGCCAATCCCTTTCGTGCACAGTTCAACAACCGAGTGAAAGAAGTATACTCATTCCACTTTTGTGGCGAAAGATGGGGATGCAATAGATCGATATACATTTTCCGGAAACTTGTGGCTCTCGGTAACCACACTAACAAGACTGGTGCCAAATACGAAATCAAACAAAATCGCTACATGGTCATTTAAGCCTGGTGGTGTGATAACTTTGAGATTGTCGACCATGAGGTCCTCGCCGGTAAGGATACAATGCACACGCAGAGGATTACGTCCATTCTGCCAACACATGAAGCGTCATGTGTGTTCAGTAAAGCTCGATGCTTCAACAACACTGAAAAAGCGCGCTGACAAGAGTCCACGGGCCCCGTGTACGAAGGTGCTGGGAAATTTACTTCTGGAAGATTAGAGTAGCCTATCATGAAGTTACAGAAAAGGCCTAAGGAGGTCAAAGCTCTCATTCCACCAGAAAGTAATTTACGTCAGACTCGGCTGGATGGTGGAGGACGACAGATGATCCCACCAACCAATGATCCGAACTAGTTAGGTAAACTGAGCATCAAACTGTTACGTAAATGGCACTAAGTACTGGATTGTCATACTGGAAAGCTTGCAACGAAATATGAGCATAGACAATTCGCCACTCTTACATTCCGCCCTATCTGCATGAAAAAGCAGCGCTTCTCCAGTGCCCAGCTCAGAATCAAGGTAAGAATAAGCGGACTAGGATATATTTACTGCAACTAGACTGGGCTTTGCACACGATCAAAGTTCACAAAGCCCAGCCGATTTATGTTGACTGAAAGCGTTGATAGAGATGTACTTAACAGCAGCTGTTGTAAACGACAGTATAGGCCTAACGTTGCGAAGTGCACTGCGACCGATATTTTTTTTAACATCAAGTTTTCCACAGGTACCACAAAACAACTGGGACGAATATGAAGACTGGACTGCTGTTTCGCCTGTTATTCTTTGGAATCATCAGGATGAAACAGTGTTCCTCCTGGAATGAAACGACTTCTATTACAAAATCGGTCCAGAATACGAAGCGTCATTTTTGGCGAAGTGACAGGGACCTTCAGAAGTTTCGGATGAGTGTGGTCGGGTGCATGCTTGACATCCTGGGTTCCATGGATTTGCCACACTTAAAAATTAGTCATTTCAAGTGCAGAAGCAAGAAACCCCCAGTGATTCCTATCGTGCTCGTAAAGGCTCGTCTTACAATCCGGGACGCTTCGAGTGACGGTATTTCGAGCTCTACCAACTGTCAAGTTTTCCATTCTTACCAGTTTTCGCTTTCGTTACTTCGTCCATAATAAATTTCGGGTATACCGGAGCTCCAGTTTTGCTACGTGGCTCATGGGAAGGCAAGGGTGGGTCTTTAGTGTCATTAACTCTCGTGAGTACTATCCATATCAGTTGGGTTTCATCAGCATGTTACGAACCTTGCTTTTTAGCCAGTCCCGGGTAAGAGGCCGGAATGCAAGGCGTAATACCCACCACCTTATAGTGTTGTGTCTATGAACCAGTACAACCATCTAATACGATGAGCGCGAAAGGAAAAAACAAGGTTGCCACAATGGAAACTTCATGCACTTTACAACAGAACTAGAAGATGGGCTGAAAATAAATGTGTTAGAACAAGTAATATGAACGTAATGCTAACAGTTTGTATAGACACAAACTATACTACATTCACCAGCACTCAAATAACAGGATGAAGTAGTTGGAATAGATGCGAAATCATACTTCTCTGGAAAGTAAACAATAAGGACGTACAAGTTGCTGCCTTACCATGTGACCACGTAACTTATCAGAACAAGTGGGACCACTGTTACACAATTCTTTGAATCTATCACCTGTGGCTGTATGCCGGGGTTCCCGCACACCAATGGTGTGAACCACCTCTGGAGTAGGATATTTATAAATGGTCAGATTTTTTCCTTTCGGGTGCCAAATGACGAAGAGCAACGGTACCTTCACATTCGTTAGTAAACGTGCGTGAGCGAACTGTTGATTACCACCTAGTAACCCCAACTCTTCCATCAATACGTCGAAGTCGGATTTGCGAACATATTTTGGAAGAACGGGACCAGGTTCCGTGGACCAAGCAGGTAGACTTGTACTGGACGTTGATGTACGATTATATGCGAAAAGCCGCCTGAGTGGTGTAGCATTGTTCGAGGTACAAAGCAAAGGTCTAATGGAATGTAAGACTTGAAGTAGCACAGACTCTCATTTCGCATCAAAGAGCCATCGTGACTTTAACTAAAACGTGACGGTACGCCAACGAATGCCGTTAAGTCGTCCCATTTATCCGTTCACCAGTGGACTCTAAGCAGTGACAAGATTAGATGGTAGCATTTTTTCGGTTGAAATGTCCGGAGATGTGCCCATAAGAAAATGTATCTCTATCGCTGCGTATATGCGAGGGCGTTTCGAAGATAGAGAACGAGTATCAGAGAAAACACATTATTGTTTGAGAAGCCATGTCGGGGCACACAAAAGCAGGGGGAAACGAAATTAATCATCAACCAAACTGAAAAGGCCATGATTGTGGCTGATGGATTAGCAGTATGAGTGCAGAACGATTGTCATATTTTATTTCTACATCATATTCTGCTCTCTCCAACCCTACTGATTTCTCTATATATTATTATTCTGGTCTATCCTTCCGTTCATTACGTTACAGATCACAAGCCTCGTTTTCTGGTTGATTGAAACCTACCTATCCGGCGTTGTCTCCTCTTCACTCTCTCCGTCAATCCCCACAAATCTATCCGTTACAATTTATTCAACCAGACAATGGACCGTCTGCTACGACTGGACTGATTTGGTGCCGATCCAAACTCTACGGGCAGTGGTGACGTCTGGGGACATTGGTTGGATGCTTTTTCGAATTTTCTTGAGTTGATAGCTTCCCATAAACCTGACGAGCTAAAAACACATTTTGTCTCACGTCGTATACAGATTCACCTCTCACCATACTGATTATGATTCTGCTATCACCACTCTTCATTCTCTAGATACAGCAAAAGAATGAAATTTTTGCACGCCACCTATTAACAACTTGTAAACAAGCTTCCACTAGGACTCTCGACCAACTCATGCAAAAACTCCGCAACCTTGTTGAGGATTTGAAAACTGTCAGCGCAGAGCAAAATCAACAGGACGCTATTCACGCTGTGTTCGTAGGTGGACTCGTATTCAACTCAATTCGCCAACGGACAAAATTTCAGATGTGAAAGCTGTCTACAATCAAGCGAAGGCTTTAGACTTGGCTTAGCAACACTCGCCTTCGTTTGCTCAGTCTCAACCTCGACGCCTCACCAAACACTGCCGAGAAATCTAAGTCACTGCGAGACTACACTAGTTGCAGCCCAAACTAACTGTTTCTTCTGTGGATATGACCGACACCTACGCCACAAATGCCCAGCTAGAGATTCAGTCTGTAAATCATGTGGGAAACGAGACCACTATCAAAAGTTTTGCCGCTCTGTTACACATTCGAAGTACACGTTGTCAGTTTCTCCACTCCTTATCTCTGTTACGACTGCTGCAACTAGCCTTACCAGAGCTATCACTGAGGTGGTAAGCAACGGGATAACCCTACAAACGTCATTTGACACGGGGAGTTCAGAAAGCCATGTTTCTGAAACGGTCGTACCCCGAAGTCAATGGACCAGACTGCCATCACGTAGCCAAATCGTTCTGGCCTCCAAGCGAAAAACCAGTAGTACCAAAGGCCACTGTATTTCTTTATCACTTCACAAAGGTACATTTTACAGGAAAGTTCAATTGTCCATCCTTGTTAACTCGTGTGCTGATGTGTTATCAAAGCATGACTTCCTACAGTGACACAGATCTGTGAAAATATACTTTCACGGTGTTCGGCCCCCATTTTCGACATGTGGCCTAGCCTCCGCTACTCTTCCAACCCTCTCTCTCACTTCACTCAGCTCGATCACTCTTACCATCCAATCCGTACTAAGTCGAGACGACTCAGTCACCGTGATGAGATTTTCATTCAGACCGAGATCGAAAGAATATTAAAAGACGGCATCATCGAACCTTCGCGATCACCAGGGTGTGCATAGGTCTTGATCACTACCAACGACCGCCATAAACGTCGACTGGTCGTCGATTATAAGCAGACTATTAATCGGTTCACGTACCTGGACGCCTATCCCCTCCCTCGTATCGATGATATGGTAGAGGAAATTTCGCAGTTCACTGTTTTCAGTAAGCTGGACCTCCAGAAGCGTGCAATAGCCTATACCAATTCCGCCACATACCTTTTGCAGTGACCAATGGTGTTACATGTTTCCAGCGAAAGAGGGACGAGCTTATCTGTCTAGAAACGCCTCAGGAAACCTTTGTTTTCATCGACAACATTAATGTATGCGGAAAAGATGCGAATGGTCACGAGACGTATCTCAATCGGCTTCTGCAAAAGGCTGATAAATAGGGACTGACACTAAAACGGAGATGTTTTCGCTACCAAAGAAATTCTATTGGTTTATGAGGCCATATCTCACCAGTTCGAGGCGCTAATCAAGCTGCCTGCACCTGGAAGCTTAAAAGCGCAACAAAGAGTGATTGGGATATTCTCACACCATTCCCAGTGGTTTTCCACTCTTCAGATAAAATCCACCTGCTGATTATTGACAAGAGCTTTCTCGTACCCAACGATGTACCTTCCGACTGCGAATCTCCTAAATCCGAAATGTTTCAAGCCTCACTCTTCTCCATCACCAGAGATAAATTCCTTGTCGTTGAAACGGATGCTCACATATAGCCATCTCCGCAACACCAAATCACACCTCAAGCTGCTAACCGGTCGACGTTCTGTATGTATGACGCTAAAATTGCCAGTAAATGACAAAACTCAACGTTTGCGGATCAAATTATCTCAATTCTCTCACGATGTTGTGTACCACCCTGGTGCAAATAATCCCGCGTCCGATACTCTATCTCCAGCCTTTGTGCATCCTCTCTTTCTATCGACTACCTTAAAAAGCTCCATCATTCTCTTTGCCACCCCGGAATTACTCGTTTGTCTCATTTTGTTCGAACAAAGAAGTAGCCATTCTCCCTAGACAATGTCAAATCTGTTATTCAACAATGTTCTGTCTGTCCCCAACTAAAACCTAAATTCTACACCCCCATCTAACAGTCCTTTAATTAAGGCGACACAGCCCTCTGAACGTCTTAGTATTGATTTCAAAGGACCAATTCCCTATTCCACACACACAATCACTACATACTAACTGTAACTGACGAATTCTTCCGCCTCCCATTCGCTTTTCCCTATCCAGATATGTCTGTACTCACCGTCTAACCGACTAACTGACCTATTTTCCATGACTGGAGCGCCCTCATTCGTTCACTCCGATCGAGGATCTATGTTTACGTCGCAGGTGTTGAAACAATTCCTTCACAACCGGGGTGTGAACATTAGCAGGACCACGAGTTACAACCCACAAGACAGCGGCCAAGTAAAAATACACAATGGCACTATATGGAAAACTCTTTCTCTCTGCCTGCGTTTCAAAGCACTGAATGCTGACCAGTTAGAGTACGTGCTTCCAGACGCGTTGCATGCTAACAGGTCGTCTCTGAGTACTGCTACCAACACTACTCACGAACGCATGTTTCTCCCTAGTGGAAGATCGCCCGCAGGAACTAGTCTGCTTCAGTGGCCCGTTATGCCCAGACCAGTACTATATCGGATGAATGTCGGAACATCCACGTAAGATCCGTTTGTAGAAGAGGTTGAACTGTTAGAAAGTAGTTCAGAATACGCACACATTCTTCTTCCAGATGCCCTTGAAAAGACTGTATCCCTCTGCTAACTGGCTCCTTTCAGAAACATATGTCAACTACCACAAACCATTTTGTCAGATACCATTGTAAACCCTTCTATTGTTAACTCACCCTGCACCATATTAGACATGACGGAAGCTACCAGTACACCAAGAACAAACGTTGAAAATCTTCCCTCCCAGCAACAAAAGATCAGACCTTGCATCGAAATCCCGAGACGTAACATCGTTCCATAGTTTCGCTATTATCGTTGCCCTGAAACAACCCGCTTCATAAGTCACACAGTTTACCTTTAACAATCTACCTTTAAGTCAGTTGGTTCTCTTTCACGGCGGCTGGGGATGTCATATTTCATTTCTACATCATATTCTGCTCTCTCCTACCTTACTGATTTCTCCATACATTATTATTCCAGTCTATCCTTCCGTTCATTTTCTGGTTAATTAAAGCCTTCTTATCAGGTGTTGTCTCCTCTTCACTCTCTCGGTAAATACTCACGGATCTATCCGCTACATAGTACGTCTCCGTTTCCGTGGTTTAAGGTACCAGACGCAACTGACAGAGATTAGTCAGAAATCACAAAACTCAACCTCTGCAGTCCACGATATCTAGAAAGAGCTAAATGGGTTTGCGAACAAAACAAAGCGACAACCTGAACCTAGAAAATGAACTGTGAAACACAGTCTGTCTAGAAAGAAGATGGGCCCATAGTCAATAAAGCTTTACGACTCTTCCTCAAGGCAGTATCGGTTCTAAGAGTCGCTTCGGGTTAAGTATAGCAGCCAGACTCGGTAGAGAAGACTGTTTTGATTACAACTGCATCTCCTTGAGGATGACGGACTTTTGTGAGGCTGGCAGTGTCTCACGCACAAAACGAGAAACTAACCAAGCGTGTCAACAAGTTAATCTACGCCGCTCACTGTTGCTTTCATTGACAGAAAGGAAATGAGTACTAAAATAGGTTTAGAACAACATTGTGGAGCAAAACAAGTGGCCACACAAAGTCGGAGTAAAATCGCGGACGGACGGCTACCGATGCACATGTTTTGTTACAGGCTTTCCAGTATGACAATCCAGTACTTAGTGCCATTTACGTAACAGTTTGATGCTCAGTTTACCTAACTAGTTCGGATCATTGGTTGGTGGGATCATCTGTCGTCCTCCACCATCCAGCCGAGTCTGACGTAAATTACTTTCTGGTGGAATGAGAGCTTTGACCTCCTTAGGCCTTTTCTGTAACTTCATGATAGGCTACTCTAATCTTCCAGAAGTAAATTTCCCAGCACCTTCGTACACGGGGCCCGTGGACTCTTGTCAGCGCGCTTTTTCAGTGTTGTTGAAGCATCAGGCTTTACTGAACACACATGACACTTCATGTGTTGGCAGAATGGACGTAATCCTCTGCGTGTGCATTGTATCCTTACCGGCGAGGACCTCATGGTCGACAATCTCAAAGTTATCACACCACCAGGCTTAAGCGAACAAGTAGTCGCGGATGGGATCCCGAATAAACATGGGTTGAAGCTGACTGTAAAATCAGCGGGGTTCTGTCGGTGAATAAACAGTCGCGGATAACTGGTGGCAGTACTACCAAGGCGTGGTGAACTCATGGGTGGTAGCCGAGTCTCCTATAAGATGTCACATAGGCTCTTTGACAGTACCACAACGTGGCCTACGTCACCTCGCAGCAAAAGGGTTTCAGATGCTGCAACGGGAACACATGGGCTTCCCCGTGGCATGCCGTCCGCCTGGCGTACTGTCCGTATGGCATACAGACACTGCCAGTCTAAACGAACCAGGAAGGCGTGCAAATCACCTCGGTGATCACCGGCTCCGATCGTTACGCAAGGTGTGTTGGGCACTGAATGGCTGGAGCCCATCCGAAAAGCGTACGAACCAATATAGTAACCGGCCTCCGGCAACAAGAGACACGAGTCTCAAAATGTTTGTTGGTCATGGACTACCTCACAAGACAGATTTACGATATCATGTAGGCCTTCGCTGGTGAACTGCTGCGCTAGTAATAGATGTGTCTTGTCTCTCTTCGGAGGCCGGTTTTAGTAACAAGGGCGATCCACGAAACGCTTCGTTATCAATCCGGAAAACCAATCTGCCTGCGTCGATAACTCGGAAGGCTACAATCGCGGTGTCTGATCTCACCGCTCTGTGCTCAGTGTTACATCTCCAATTCCCGTCAACCCCCTCACCATGCAAGTACAATGTGTATCTAGAGTTTCTGTGGCTCAAATTGCTGACCAAATTGGTGTTGGAATTGCTCCAAGCGAATGCGCAGAGAAGGTGCTGCTTGCCTAAATTGCTATCAATAGCCATCTTTTCGCTGTCAGACTCGAAGGTGGGGTTACAGCGTACAAAAGCACCCATCACAAACGCTGTCTGTTTGTTGTTGCCTCATGTGCCCGAACAGGCTGTAGCCCAGACGTACTCAAAGATGATTTTTATCATCAGCTCGCTAACCTTCCACACGCCGCGGCGCACAGACATTGTAGAACTAGCTGGAGACTTGAATGCTCACGCAGGTAGGCTAAGTGCTGACGAGCGTGGCTTACGTGACCCGTACTCTTACGGTACTCGTTGAACAGACAACGGTGAACGTCTGTTGCAGCCCTGTGGTGACAACGGTCTATTTCTGGCTAATACTAATTACTGAATTTTCAGGCGTCAGTGTGCCACCGGGCGACCTCCATTGTGAATCAGCTGTGGACAGATTGACCATATGGCCGTCAGCAATCGGTGGTTTGGCTGTTTTCAAGTCTTTACGGCAATCAGGAGCACCTACATGGATTCCGACCGCACACTGGTATATGCGAAGTGCCTTGTACGTTTTGGTGGGAGGCCACTTCGTCGTCAACCATAAACTGGCACACACACACACCGAGTAGGCGGTTGCACCTATTCGATGTCACCACCCACCAGAAATTGAATAGCATTACGCACGTACACGGCATACGATGCATAAGTGCTGTAATACAACGTGTAGCATCACTACTCATCAAACTGCCAACCGACAGGTCTCAGCGATCACTGGAAATTCTCAACGTTCGCCGTCATAGTCCATCCAGCAGTGGGTACAACTCGGTCGGCAAGGCTACTCGTCTGGAGCCCCGGAACCAATAATAAGATCGCGGGGTCCGGTGGACATAACGCGTTATCGAAGTGGAACAGGCCGTTGCTACCGGGAACTCTCTTAAACCTTTCCATCTCATCCGGAAATTTGGTAATAGAAAGCCAGGTTTGAGCGAAGCCAACGATGGACCTACGCATAACCTGTAGCGACGCTAAAGACGCTGGGCTGAGCACTCCCAACAGCAGTTCAACTGATCATTCGCATCACTGACTAGGCCTTCGAGCTGTGCGCATACTCGGTAATCTATTGATGTCTCTTCGCACTCGGGAACAGAAGTCTCTCTCGAGGTAAGGCTTCTGAACCGCTACAAAGCACCCGGTCCAGACGAACTCCCTTCTGCCCTTTTTGTTGACAGAGCTTCAGCCTTAGAGAGCTGACGACTGTACCCCACAAACTCTAGAGTTGTTTCAAACGACTGGGATTTGGTTAACATCGTGTCCACTTTCAAAAAGGCTCACGCGCTTCATGTGCAATCAACCTGATTCCTATTGAGTCGAAGTTGCCCACACCCACTGTACTACGTAGACTAAGGGAAACGTGCGGGAAGTGTACAGTAAACTAGGTTTCGGACTGGCCTTGGCTGCACCAGTCCATCTTCATACTCCATCAGATGTTTGAACTGCACCGCTGATATGAAAGGCCAACAATTGTCTTTCTCCACATCAAACGGTTTATTGATTCAGCTAGCACCGCTGCACTCTCAAACTATATATCAAGGATGGGTATGTCTGAGAAGTATGTAAACATCCCGCAAGTAACGTACCGTCAGAACTCGAGCAGGGTTAGTGCGTATAGGAAGTGAAACTGAACCTGATAAGACGCGCGTTGTACGTTTTAAAACCGAAGCTAATCACTGTCTCTCTCCCTCATGTTGCAGAGCCAGCGGTTTGTGCAGTCACCGAGGTAGAGGCAGCGACTGAGGACAAACTAACTGATCGAACCGTGACGTAATGTTCCATACCGTTTATTACTTCTCCCCTACTTTTATAGTGGTGTTACGTGTTCTTGATAAACATTTACCGGCGAACTCTCGTACTCCCTTCTTATGGGTATATTACAATTTGGCGATCCTGCAAGGATTCAAAAGACAAATGTCAGTAAAACAAGCGAAAGGCGATCATAACCCCAGCGAAGAATGTACGACCGACGCGATGGCAGAGGCAGTAAAAACCCTGAGTGGGGGTCGAGAACCTCTCTCTTTCCCAGCCCGCGACTGCAGTACTCCCTCCGCCAATACCGAAGTTTGTCCTGAGGATGTCGTATCGACGATGGGAAAGCATGTCGAAGCTGTACATCGACCGATTTCCCACTACCCAGCTTAAAATGGCCCTCCTTTGTCTCCTGTCAGGTGAGGCGCTGGAAATTGCTTTTAGCAGTCAAGAGCTCCGTCAATTTTTGGATTTGCCTAGGTTGCCAGTACAATAGGGGGTACGATTTCAAGGTAGACAATAAACACGCGAGAGTGTCAGTGCATTTGTGAGAGACCTACGATACCTCGCCGAATGGGCGTATGGCGGCGGGTCCGCCCAAGAGCTAGACAAACGAATGTTGGGGCAATTGATTGTTGGTGTGTCCAGCGCGAGCTTTTGATGCATCCCCCAACCGCACTGGTTGGAATGATCGGCCATACACTTCGCATTTGACAAAACCTCAGGCGAGCGAATTTGAAACACAGCATATATTTCATCAGCAATCAGTCCATGTTTAACTTTGGCTTTTGCCATAGAGTTAACGATCGGGGATACCACTATCGTCGGGTTATTAGATACGTGGGCAGCCAGAAGGTTGACAAGATCATATATGGCCAGGAAACTTGGCTGCCACGAATTAGAGCCTTGTAACGGGAAGCTTGTTGAGAAAAGCACTTTTTCCCAAAAAAAAACTTGTTATATTTCCCAAGGGAAATAGATCCTTCTATTTTGATAACTCGAATGCCCGCCATCATTCTGGAAGATTCGAGTTCGCGCGCTTGCTTCTGATTGGCCCGTTCAGTGTCCTAGGACCAAGGCCACCGAAAACCTATAAATACAGCCGTTTTGAGCCACTGTTTTGCCTTCGGGCTGAGCAGCAAATGAAGGTCGTTTGAAGGCCGTCTTTTTCCTTTCTTGTTGGGGGTTCTAAGTTGCGAGAGTTGAGTCCGAGTACTTGCGTTTCGATTCATCGTATCGTTCGCGATATCCTTGCGTTTCGTTCGTGATCGAGGTACTGCTCGCCGTTTTTGTGTTTCGTTCTTGCCTTCCTCCCTCAGGGGGTCGTAACAAAGCTGATCACTGTTGGTGGTTCTGCCATGAGTACCCAAGGATCAGTGACATCCACGGTAAAGGTAGCCAATCAGGCACTCCAACACAAATTCGTAGTGGCCCCAAACCTTCCAGTTAGTTGTATAGTTGGGATCGATCTCCTAAGGCGTCTTGGATGCTGCTTAGATGTAGCAAAACGTTAGCCAGTTACCCCATCATGTACAGTGCTTTTCAGATCATTGTACGACCATAACGGACTCGAGTTCACTCTGTATGTCGCTCCGTGGGGTGTCGGGTCACAACTGGAGGCGTTACTTAAGATCTCGGGGTGCTGCAATGATACTCAAAGCGCAGCTAAGTTGAGAAAAGTAATTGTTGATCACACTGATGCGTTTGGCTGGAATAAAAACGACCTGAGGCAAACGAATGTGGTGAAACACAAAATGGACACATGAAAAGCCACATGGGAGAATCCCAGTTGCTCTACAAGTTTCCAAAATGACTAACGAGATGCTTCAGAAAAATGTAATTCAGCCGTCGAACTCCCCATGGTCCTCTCCTGTGGTGTTGGTAAAGAAGAAAGACGGTAGCTTGCGACTGTTGACTATAGAGAGTTAGACAAGGTCATCAATAAGGATGCGTTCCCATTACCCCGTATCGATTATTTGTTTGACGCCCTGGGGAATTGCATCTACTTCAGCACGCTGGATTTAGCCTCACGCTACTGGCAGGTTGAAACAGAAGAGTCAGACCGAGCTAAAACGGCGTTCATGGTACCCGCGGAGCTGTATGAGTTTCAGTCCTTTGGGTTATCAAATGCCCCCGCCATATTCCACCGTCTGATGCAGTGGGTGTTGAGTAACCTTATTCCTCATAGGTGCCTCGATGACGTTATCGTCCACGAGAAGACAAATGAGGAACACCTGAGAAATCTAGTTAGTGTCTTTGGAAGGCTATCGCAAGTGGGTCTGACGCTCAACCCCGTTAAGTGTCATTTAATGCAAAAAGAAGTAACATATCAGGGGCATGTGACTACTGGGGAAAATCTAAAGTTTGAATGGTCCGGAGAATGTGAAGCAGCGTTCGGGGCCCTCCAACGTTCTTTATGCTCCGCGCCTATCTTGTCACTACCAGACTTGTCGCCTGCAGCCGGTGGTTTCGTTTAGGATACTGATGCTAGTGACCATGCCATTAGGGCCGTATTATCGCAAAAGGGTGCTGATGGACAAGAGGGAATGAGTGCTTACGGAAGCTGCACTTTTAGCAAGAAAGAAAGAGATTATTGTACAACCAGAAGGGAGATGCTAAACCTGGTATTCTTTGTAAAGCAATTCCGGTACTAAGTGTTGGGCAGGCGGTTTGCTGTTCCCATTGAACACCAACCTCCCCGTTGATTTCAGAATTTTATGGACTCGGAGGGCCAGATTGCGCGACGGCGGGGAACTCTTCAAGAATATGACTACGAGTGTGAACATTGAGCGGGAAGAAGTCACGCCAACTCAGATGCGTTATTTAAGAGGCCCGGGCGTGTTCACGGAGACTGCCCGCCGTGTAGTACGCAACACGTAACACTAGTCACACTGCAAGGGGAGGACTACGGACGATGGCATACGGCCCAAGCGCCCGACCAAGAGACTGCTCACATTTACGAGAGACAACAGGACGAGGGAAGTAGGCGCGCAAGTAAAGAGATAGAAGAGAAAAATTATGAGAGCCGCTGTCTATGGGCAATGAGACCACTCATTGATTAACGAGGTTGTACTGTTTTTCGATTACGGGTCTAACCATTGCAAAACAATCGTCGTCCCACGATGAGTGGTAGACAAGGTTTTAGAAGACCTCCATCAAGAGCTAGGGCATACCAGAATAAACAAAATGGATGCTGCAGCCAGACAACGTTTTTGGTGGCCACATTTGCGTCGTAATGTAGCACACTTCTGTCATCGGTGTGAACAATGTGGCAGTTTCAGAAATCCCAGGAACAAACAAAAAGCCCCACTTGAGCCAATATATGCCGGCTATCCAAACGAGTTAGTTCGCGTAGACACCGTAGGCCCCTTAACGGAGACTTTAAGAAGCAAAGGGTATGTGATTGGCCTGGTCGACTAAAACACAAAATGGTGTGAAGTAATACCCTTGACTCACCTTCACGCGAAGATCGTGGCCAATACGATCGTCGAGCATTGGGTGTGTCAATGAGGAGCGTCGCAGCAGCTGCACTCTGAACAGGAGTCCACTTTCGAAAGAGCCTCACTGCAAGAGATCCGTCAGATCCTGGAAACCTACAAAATCCCGACGACCGCCTAACACTCCAAAAGCAACGCGTAGGCCAAAGCAACTTATCGCTCAACTTTGACGTTCCTAAAAGCGTTTGCTGATCGCAATCTTATCGGTAGGGATCTGACGATCCCAAAGTGCGTACTAACCTACCGCAGCTGTTTTCATGCGTCTACTAAGCAAACACCCCACTTCCTGTGGACTGGCCGAGAAATCTGACTGCCTTTAAATATCTGCCTGCCCTGGGTCGACCGAATACAGTCCACGGTGGAGGCACACGTTAGCAAGTTGATTAATACTCCACGCTTAGCACAAGAAATATCGAGAACGCATTTGCAGAATGCGCACCAGTATCAGGAGTATCATGACGGGAGGGTACTCGGAGACCCCTTGAGACCCAGGGATGAAGTATGGTCACAAGGAAACGGTGCGCCCGGGTGTCCTTACAAGACTGCGGAGACAATGGAAAGGACCGTTCGTCGTATAAACGTATGACATCTGGTTCGACTTGCTTAATAAAAGAGCCGAAATACCCAACTAGTCCGCCTATGATCGTCCGCTACAAACGTCTGAAACCGTTCACGAACAGCAGCGACAACGATCCAGGAGGAGGTGCAAACAATTTCAGAAGTTGAGGCTCCGTCACAGGGAGGGGCCTGGATGTTGCGTCCAGGACGCCGCCTGTAGTAGCGGACAGTGTGAAGTGAAACTGAACCTGAGAAGACGCGCGTTGTACGTTTTACAACCAAGGCTAATCACTGTCTCTCTCCCTTATGTTGCAGAGCCAGCGGTTTGTGCAGTCTCCGAGGTAGGGGCCCCGACTGAGGACAAACTAACTGATCGAACCGTGACGTAATGGTCCATACCGTTTCATACCTCTCCCCTACTGTTAATAAACATTTACCGGCTAACTCTCCTACTTCGTGTGCGGGTAACTTGAAATTTGGTTTAAATGTCTTCGCTGTCATTGTCCATTCATAGTTTTGCTACCTTGGTGCCCAGTGTATCAAGAGATTATATACGATCATTGCTATTCTTTGTCGAATAGCATAACTCATCGCGTACTGTATTATTCGTGTTCGACATTGTGCGCATTATTCTGTAGACTTGTGTTTCTTTTTGGTGCCCAGTGCATCAAAAAACAATTGTATACGATCATTGCTATTCGTTGGAGAATAGCATAAATCACTGCGTATTATCTTATTTGTGTTCGATAGTATCCGTAATTTTTTTAGCCTCGTGTTTCCTTTTCGTTAACAACTGTCATCTTTACTCACAGACCATAACACAATCAGACGCACAAGATCCAGCAGCATTGGTGGATCGGAGGTATTGAGTACTTGTGGTCGTTTCGGCTGCTACATGACTGTTCAGAACGGTATGCAATGCCAGACGTGCCTACACGGGTACCACTTTAAGTGTACTGGCCTCAGGGAGGACCAGTATGCCCTGCTCACTTATTCAAAAAGACCATTTATCTGTATGAGCTCTCTTCCGATATAGCTACACCCCAGTGAAGGCCACGCTGGATCCTCTACTCACCACCCCGAGCGAGCAGAAGTCCGACGCGTGCAAGTGTGGCTACAAGGCGTCTAAAGATGTAAGTGCACAGATAGCCAAGGTAGAAAAAGCCCCGAGTAATACTCAGAGAGCTTTATCTGACACGAAGTCAGAACTGAGCTCGTTGAATGAGTACATTGCCCTTGCCCTTCCAGGCGCTGCGGCTGCTTGCAAGGCAGTGGCTTTGTCCACTGCTCAAATTGAGGAATTCGCGACGAGCTTGAAGGATAGAGCACTCCGGGAGGAGGCTTGTTTGGTGGGGACGATTTCCGATCACACTCTCTCCATGGGAACAAGCCAGGGCGGTGCTAAACGCTTGTTTCCATCCAGAGTCTACAAAAATGGTTTCCGCTGGCAGACTTTTATCCAAAGCTACCAAGAAGACACTGGGACTCCTTGTGACGTTACCCGCAAAGATTAGCACGGAGGAAGTACTGGAAAAAGCGGCTGAACTAAGGAAAAAGCACGTTAACCTCAGGGGAACCTCGCTAGATCGTTCACTGCAGGAGCGGCAGAAGCGCTCTCAGCTTGCTAGAACAAGATTGTGCATCAAGGTTGACCCCAAACTCCAGGTTAGAATTGAAAGTTCTTATCCCTGCTGTCAAGAGGGGACCGATGTCCTCGGATGGACCACCCCAAGCACCCACATCGGAGGCTTCTGCCCCTATCACCTTGAAAAGTCTAACGCCTGTGGATATGCAAGGGGCCGAGAGAGCAGATCCCAAAGGTGTTAAGGACCATC